>JAODAL010009052.1:0-113384 GCA_025379985.1 Phyllomedusa bahiana
CAAAACCCGCTTCCCCCGGGTCTGGGGTTCCCCGTTCCGTAGCTTTCCACCAATGTTTTTCCCTCAAAGAGATTTTGGCCCATAAGCGTTAGGGGGAGACGTTTTTTTTTTGGTGGAGGGAAAGGGGGTTTGGGCCAGAAAAAAAGGTGTGGGGCCAGGGAGAACACCCGGGGTTAGGGGTCTTTTCTAAGTTTTTGCGGGCCAGAAAGAGGGGGGAAAAAAGGGGGGGGGGGTTTACTGTTACAGGTGTCCCTGGACCCCCGTGTGGGTTGCAGGCACACCCCAATCCCGCGCCCCTTGTGCGGCCGGTGCCGCACCCCGCGCTGGGCCGCGGAAACCCCGGCTGCCGGGGGATCACTTACCCCCCAGGGCTCCTGTTCCCGCCCGGGCGCGCGTTTCCTGTAGACCCCGCCCCCCTGGCGTGGCTTTTACCACGTTGTGGTGGCCCAGAGGATCCACAAACCAACCCCTTAAAAATTGTGATCAGGATGAAGTTAAAAATTTTTGGCAGCCAGGTGGGGCCTCTTTTATTTGGGTACAAAAACTAACGCATAACTCCCTGGCCTAGGCCCCTTTGTACAAAGAGTTAACGGGTCCACGCACACTTCAGATCAGTACCAAGATATTTCTCTTCCCCACATTTAAAAAGGGGTCGTTTCACTACAATAATTAGCTTTTAAAGGGGTGTTGCCACAATCTCATTTCATCCCTCCTGCATCCAGTTCTTCAGCGTTGTGTGGTCAGAAGGGGGTGTTGATTTGTTTGAACCTCAGTAGCTGCCTGAGGGGGGGGTGAGTTGAGCTGTTGGGCCCGGATGAGGAGCTCTCAGTTGGTCATGCCCTGGACAAATGAAAAAAAATGGGGAAATAAAGGAGCAGCTAAAAAAAAAAACGGGCCGAATTTTTTCATTTAAAAATTTTATTAAATTTTTATTTAAATTTGCAAATTTCCCCGTCATTTTTTTTGTGGCAAAAACCCTTTGGGTTTTGGAGTAAAAAGGAGATTTTTATTTGTTGTGTGCCGTTTCTCGGTTACCCCCTCTCTTTCTGCTCTTTCTCTTATCTGATTGCCCCAAGCTGCCTGTTTGATGCAACATGGATATTAAGATCTGAATATAAATATATCTACTACAGTCTGCAGATCGTAGTGAGAGTAAACTGGCTAGAAATGGCATCCAAATGTGAGTAGAAGCCGATTGTGTTCTAAAACAGGTTCTACTTGAAAGAAAGAAGGATGATACACATAATAACTGGGTGTAAATGGCAGTCATGTCCAGTTGGTCAACACAAACCATTGGTCACTCAGTGATGGCAATGAAAGGTAAATAAGCTTGGGGAGATATCCATTGTCTCAGGCCAAAAAGGAGATGGACATCTGTTGACTATTTACTGGTGTGCTGTTGATTGTTCACTGGTGTGACAACGCTGCGGGCCTAATGAGGTCTTCAGAAGACATTTTAAGTAAAATGACACCATCATCAGGAAGTGAATGATATTACAACAATTCATGGATTTCGTAATAACTGGAAAATAATTGGACAAACAGACTGTGTCTGTGTCTTCCCATGCGCCCCTGACTGTCCTTAACAATCGTCTTTGAGACTGTGCTGTATATTTAGTATACACAGACTTGGCCTAATAGTCTAAAGCTAGGAAAAAATATGTTTAACTGGTAAGTAAGTTTATTTCTCTGCAGTAATCTGAGTATTTTAGACAAATTGGTGTCAACATCTCATTATTGATCTATGAAGACATTAAACAGAGTGGACAGCTGCAAAAGCCAAAAATGTTTCTCTATATTTGCCAGCAGTAGAGGACATGGAGTGACTCCTATTAGCCTTGGGAAACTGAAATTGTTTTGCAACTGCCGGATGAATTCTTATTAGGAAACTTTTGGTTTCCTTAATTCTGTTCCCAACGGTTGAGATGTTGAGCAACGCAGCCTCAACATTTGTCAGGGAGGGGCCGTGCTGATAGTTCCCTGTTTCAGTGAATCTTTTTGGAAACCTTAAATACAGGACTGCATCTGCTTTTAAAGGAACATTGATGTATATTTATATGTTCAGCTAGATATGATGCACATAAGATACTAGTGAGTTCTGGGTAAACATGTAATAAAACCTACTAAACCAGCTTAATGAAGATAATCTAGTCTAGAAACTCTACCCTCCTAACAGGTTCCTAATGAATCTAATTTGCTATGCATTTAAACTTGTCAAAGAAAACCTGCGATAAACCTGTAAGTTTTTCGTAGTTTTTTTTTTTACATGGTTAATGGAACCTGTGTTAGTTAATAATCTACATATTTATAAATATTAGACTGCAAGATGCCTTTACTTTATGACGATTAAGAGAACTTTTCCCATCACAGAAAGTGCTAGCTTATTGGTAGAAATTGATCAGTGGAAGCCTTACTGCCAGGCCCCTAACAATTTTAAAAAGTAAGGGGCTGATCTCATGGGGTTTTTGGATCCAAATTGGGATCCGTTTTGGATCCGAAAATCGCATCCAAAAATGCAGCGGCGATCGGATCCTAAACGTATCCAACACGTATCCGACACCCAGCTATGTGTTTGGATGCGTGTTGGATGCAGCAAGATCGCACTCTACTGTATAGTTTTAAATAGAGCTCCTGCTATGTCTTTCGCATCAAGAATTGACATGTCCCCCATCTTCCCTGCCAGATTGTTGGTGTTTGTGACCTGCGTTTGTGATTCAATGTCTGCTGATTGTGTTTTCTGGTTTTGACACTTGCTTATTGGCTTCTGACAATTTTTATACCTGCCACCTCCTGCCTGTGACCCAACTTCGCCTCTGCCTGCTCCGTTTTGTACCTCGTTACCACTTCAGTAGCCACGTCAGGGGTAGTAACCTGAAATTCCCCTGCAGCCAAGTCCATCCCACCTTGCGGCGGGCTCTGGTGAATACCGGGGGGCTCCTTAGACTCCGCTCCCTGGCATGGTTAGTGTCATCTCTCGCAGTGACCCAGCAGATCAACCACCTGCCTCAATTCAAAAGGATTGTCCGACAGAATTAATTTTTATATTTAAACGGACAGGCCAGGGCCATCTTTTCCATTGGGAAGGGTAGGTGGCCCCACGAGCACAGGGGGCTTTTTGGGACGTCTACCCTGTCCAGTGGTGTGACAGGGCCTTGCGGTGGGTTCTGGGTGGCATACCGCTGTGCAGGCCCAGAGTTGCTCCGCCTTTAAGCGGCGCAGGAGGCGATATCTACTGGGATCTAGATACCTACCTACTTAATGGTGGAGAACATTACTACCTACTTCATAGGGGGTGCCCATAACCGAGGTAGGAATTGATAGACAAGTGCTGATAATGTGAGGATTCTAAGATGTTTGTGTGGTAGAGAACTAGAGAAGCCTGGACCCCATAGCAAACTTTTGGATGTTCGAGAAAACCCCCCCACCCCCCGCCTCTTGAACATTTACTAGATAATACAAGGAGCGATTACACCATAGATATCACCATCATACTGCTAAACAATAAAATCCCACTATATGGTGAGCAACATTTCCAATAACACTACTACATATGGATCTTATACCACAAATTACCACCACATGGTGGCTGAATAATACCCCTGTACTATCACTGAACAAAGATCAGTATACAATTACCACCATATAGTGACCATATAGTGTTAGATACGTGTACACAGGCTCTACAGACTATATATAACCACCACACACTGACCGTATAGTGGTATATACCAGTGTATAGAGAGTCTGCAAGTGCTTACAGTGCAGTCACATCTTGTGACTCACAGTTTCTCTGACGAGTCGTTGACTTTCCCTTTTCTTCTGCATCCGATCCAGACCGCCATGATGAATTCTCCCGTATAGGTAGGCAGGCAGGGTTTAGGTAGCTATAGGGGGCCATATAGGTAGACAGGCAGGGTTTAGGTAGGGTCTAAGGGCAATATAGGTAGTTAGGCAGGGTTTAGGGGGTTATAAGGGCCCATATAGGTAGGCAGGGTTTAGGTAGGCTATAGGGTGCCGTATACAGGCAGGCAGGGTTTCGGTGGGCTCTACGGGCACATATAGGTAGGCAGGCAGGGTTTAGGGGGACTATAAGGGTCCATATAGGTAGAAAGGCAGGGTTTAGGGGGGCCATAGGGGCCCATATAGGTAGGAAGGGTTTAGGGGGGCTAGAGGGGCCCAGGTAGATAGACAGGGTTTAGGGGAGTTATAGGGGCCCAGATAGGTAGTCATACAGGGTTGAGGGGGGGTTATAGGGGCCCATATATATAGATAAGCAGGCAGGGTTATAGGGAGCATATAGGAGATAGATAGATAGATAGATAGATAGATAGATAGATAAATGGACAGACAGGGTTATAGGGGGCATACAGGGGCAATAGATAGAAAGATAATTAGATAGGCAAGGTTATAGGGGGCATATAGGGGCCATATATATAGATAGGCAGGCAGGGTTATAGGTGGCATATAGGGGACATATATATATAGACAGGCAGGCATGGTTATAGGGGGCATATAGGGGCCATATAGACAGGCAGGCAACAGGATTTAGGCACCAAAAGCGTTTCAAAAAAATAAAAAAATTACTTACTCACGCTGCCCTTGTCAGCACTGAGGGCTAGCACCGGTTTAAGGCCTAAGGCATTAGATTTTCCAGGAGGGTTAGCAGAGTGGAGCACTGGCGGCGCTCTGCTAATACCAGGCAATCTGGCTCCTGACTCTGAACGCTTGGGATACAGAGCCTGGGCGTTCAGATGCAGGGGGGGCGGCAGCGGGCCCCACAGGTCTGCCCTGTTGGCAGTGAACTGTTAAATTCATTGTCGGTGAGCCCAGGTGCGGAACTACTGGTGTAGCAGACATAGCAGCTGCGAAGGGGACCACGACCTTCGGGAGCCTGGGCCCCACCGCAGCTGCTCTGTCTGCTACCACGGTAGTTCTGCACCTGATTCATAGAACGACTGATCTGAGAAGACGTCTCCTGTGAGTCCCTGGATGTCAGGGGGTATTTCTCTTCTGTGTTGGTTCTGTGCTGTAGTCACTGTCATGTGGTGGTGACTTGAGCTTTTGTCTGACCTCTGTTGTCTCTATGTGGCAGTGTTGTAGGTTATATCTTAACTGGTGTCTGAACACTATGTGGTCTCTATGTGGCGGTGTTGTAGGTTTATCTGAGCAGGTGTCTGACCACTATGTGGTCTCTATGTGGCGGTGTTGTGCACGCAGGTAATTTGTCATCATTTTCTTTCTGTGGAATAGAGAAAGTGGCACGTCCCGTGAGAGGGGGCGATCATCATAAAAAATTACTTAGCAGGGAATCCCGTTGGATTTTTGATTTAGCCACCCGCATGCCACAGGGGCTTAATATACAGCATGATATTACATACTTTTATTAAAACATCAGTTTCCATCTGAATTTGTATTTTTTGTATGGTCTTGTCAGGTGTTTTTGTATATATATCGATGTTTTGTGTTATCCTACCCCCACCACAATGATATAATGGTATGCTCCATTTTGGGCGTTTCTGATCTAAGGTGAGGTGGATATTTTATTTTAAATAGTGTGTCCATTGGAATAACAGCTAGACTATGAGTAAGGATATGAAATATCCGAAACGCGTTAGTTAGGGACACCTAGACCTAACAATGGCACTATTTCTTTAACTTGTCTTGTGTTTACCATATGTATGGACTTACCTTTTTAAAGAATATGAAATAATGGACGTTTTACTCAAGATTTCTCTAGCAGCCAGCTGGTTCTTCTGTTTCTCTATATGGCAGTGTTATAGGTTATGCCTGAGCTGGTGTCTGACCACTATGTGGTCTCTATATGGCGGTGTTGTAAGTTCTACCTGAGCTGGTGTCTGACCTCTATGTGGTCTCTATATGGCGGTGTTGTAGGTTATGCCTGAGCTGGTGTCTGACCACTATGTGGTCTCTATATGGCGGTGTCGTAGGTTATACCTGAGCTGGTGTCTGACCTATATGTGGTTTCTATATGGCAGTGTTGTAAGTTAAACCTGAGCTGGTGTCTGACCTCTATTTGGTCTCTATATGGTGGTTTTGTAGGGTATACCTGAGCTGATGTCTGTCCACTATGTGGTTTCTATATGGCAGTGTGGTAAGTTATACCTGAGCTGGTGTCTGACCTCTATGTGGTCTCTATATGGTGATATTGTAGGTTATACCTGAGCTGGTGTCTGACCTCTATGTGGTCTCTATATGGTGGTGTTGTAGGTTATACCTGAGCTGGTGTCGGACCACTATGTGGTCTCTATATGGCGGTGTTGTAGGTTATGCCTGAGCTGGTGTCTGACCTCTATGTGGTCTCTATATGGCGGTGTTGTAGGTTATACCTGAGCTGGTGTCTGACCTCTATGTGGTCTCTATATGGTGGTGTTGTAGGTTATACCTGAGCTGGTGTCGGACCACTATGTGGTCTCTATATGGCGGTGTTGTAGGTTATGCCTGAGCTGGTGTCTGACCACTATGTGGTCTCTATTTGGTGGTGTTGTAGATCATACCTGAGCTGGTGTCTGACCACTATGCGGTCTCTATATGGCGGTGTTGTAGATTATAAGTTTGTTATCGATAATGTATGTATTTGTTTCTGTGAGTGGTTGTGATTTTTGGGGGGCCCATTGCACAGCTCTGCCCAGAAGTCCATGGTGTTAAAACAGCCCTGGGACAGGTTAAATAACAAAAAAATAAGACTAACCTCACCAATGCCAGTGTCTCTGCTATTTTGACACTGCCTGAATCTTTACTGATCTCTACTTCCTGTTTCTTTCTTGACACACAGAAAATGCCTGGAAATGCATGGTCATCCCATCACAGGCTGAGGCAAACCTAAAATAGTTAAGCTGGCATTTTCTTTCATTTCCTGTTGAGTGGGGATTAGGTAGGAGAGATGAGCAGATAGACAGTGGCAGGATATCGGTGAGGAGAGTAATTGTTAGCTTATTTTTTTAAACCAGTCTATCCCCATTAAGAAAAAATTATCATCTTTGACAACTCCTTTAACTGAGTAAAGTTGTATTAAAGGGCCATGCTTCAGAACATTTAGAACATTTTAAGCTTAGTGTAATGATCTTGTTCCTAGGAAAGATAAACTTAAATAAAGTGCTCAGCTAGCCGTAGGCCTTTGGTACCTTTAAGGGGTTTTTCCACGATCTCATTCCATACCTCCTGCATCCAGCTCTTCAGCTCTGTGTGCTCAGAAGGGGGCGTGTGTTATTTGTTTGAATTGCTTATCATGTGACCCAGCAGGATGACATCACCATGCCTTTCCTCTCTCTAGTGAAAGAAAGGTCTGTTTTGTACACCCAGTAGCTACCTGAGAAGAGAGGTGATGCCTGAGAATGTGCGACCAAGCCTGAGAAGCTCTCAACCCTGGTCGTATCCCCTGGAGATGAGCTGTAAACAATGGATCACTAAAGGAGCAGCTAAAACAAAAACGGTGCAGAATTTTTAATAAGGATGAATGGTGAAAATGTTTATTATTTAATTTTCAAACTTCCCACATCAATTTTACTTTGTGGCAAAACCCCTTTAAGTTAGTCCAGTCTTTATTTCCCTGTATGACATTGATAGGTGAAGTCAGTACAAAAACACACAAGTTTATTTCCCCTACAAGCCGCAGATCTGGCAGAAAGGCAGCATAGCATGAAGTTGAGTCACCCTGCATTATTTTTCACATTGCGGGGCACAAGCCAAGAATTGGCTAAGGATGACTGTTTGCATTCTCAGGTGGCTTACAATCTATAGAGACTGTCCCAGTGGTTGGATCCGGCATGTTCTTCAGAACTGCTTAAAACTGGGAAGAAGAGGCATCTCTGATCTGGTTCTCATGAATTCAGTTGTATCCGTTTGCTTGGGGCAAACTTTTCTTTCATTTCAAAGCAGATTGCTTGGTGAAGGGTGAAAAAATGTAAGGTCCATAATAGCCACATGCCCCTATTAGGAAATGGAAGCATCAAGTTGTGAAAGGAAAGATTGAAGGTAGTTATCAGAGACTACTGCAGCAACCTCTAATCCCCAAACACCTTTAATCCTGCAGGAAAATAAGACAGGGATACCCTCTTGACATTGGAGGAATGAAAACCACTAAATCCTTCAGGCCCAGCAGGACTCCAGGCAATGATGGTTTCTAAGCAGAGCTGTATATTGTGATGTGGGATCTCATTGACTTGGACCTTTTGCAGTTGTACAAGGAGATGTGGTGGAGGGCAGAATGTTTCTTTCGTTAAAAGAAAAAATAATCGTGATTTTCTTTAAGTGGAAGGTGGAGCTATGGTCTTTTAAAACTGGCAACCCATGTTTCTACTAAACATAGCCAACTGGCTGAAGCCTTTCATTGAATGTAATCAGACTTGCAGCATTCCTGGCCACAGGCTTGCAGACATTCTTGCCCTTATCAGGTACACTGTAATCTGGAAAGATCAGTGTTCATCAGCAGACATGGTCAGAAAAGGCTTTTTATTGTATTCTGCATGTGTTCTTGGACAATAGACTGTGAGAATTAGAGCTGTGGGAAATGTTCTGCTTCTATATTCACCTTCCCTCGTTTCTTGGCAAGATCACTTTGCCAAAATCAACCAATATATTGGACCATGAAGTCTCAAACATAATTGAGGGAAAGACTACTTTGGCTGTATAATGAGATTCTGTCTGTGCTTTAAAACACAATGCAAGTATTGCTACCTAATGTCACCAGGCCAATACCAGAATTGTTTTGCTTTGCTTGGGGCTCCATCATAGATAGGATGAAACTGATAGTTATGAAACCGATGGAGCCCTACTAGGGTCAGAAAGATATCCATGACAATGCCATTCTGCTGCGGGCCTCTTTTGTGTCTGACTGTGTATGCAAGGCTCTAAAAGCAAAAGATTGTGGCTCAACAGTCTGGTCCATCTCCCCCTTCTTTCTCTTGCTTCTTTGGAGGAGGCTGGGTTAAAACAAGTGCCACAGATTCTACACCTACAACTAGAACGTGTACCATTAGAGTGTTCTTAAATTTGTGAGAGAACACCAGTGATGTGATTCAAGACCAACTCATGGAAACTAAAGATTATCTACAAGCTTATCTGAGCTAAGGATTTAGCAGTCTGTTCCAGACTCACTGCTAACATTTCTGAAAATGATTAAAAAAATGTGTCTTCAAGTAGGTTAAGGCACCATTCACATAGCATTTTCAACCCTGGTTCATGGCATCTGTCAGGATACTGTAAACATTTTTCCCAACTGATACCGCATTAAGGCCATATACTTTATGGTCTACGTTTGCCCTAGTTAGCGATCGTATACACAAAAGCATGGTCTACTACACTTTCAGTCTGATGCAGAAACTGCATACACGCTATATAGGGAAAATGTAGTCCAATTAGGGCTACATTTGCTCTATAGAAGTCTATGGTCCCATCATGGGCAACACTACGGCATCCTCCGAGACAAATTTTTTACAGTATCCTTTGGATACCACAAACAGGGGCTGAAAATACTATGTGAATAGCGCCTAACAAGCACACATACTAGTATCTGGTAAAGATGGTCATTCAGAAAGGCCTTCTGCTTGAATTTGTATGAACGAGCATGTGCTATGTGACATGAGGTACTGGCCAAAGTACCCATTTACTAAGGAAGCAACTTTGCACTACCCCTGGAATTGCCCATTTCCGCAAGCCCTGTTGGATGCTCTAGTTCCCAAGAAATTGAACTGACTTTGTTTCCAGGAGCAGTGTACCATATTACTAAGTGCTTCATGGACTATTTTCTGGGGATCACATTCCTGAGCTTGTCCAGGAAGACTATCACCTTAAAAACCATTTTCTGAATGCTTTGCCAGGAAATGCTTTGTTGATGACTATGCCATCAAAACTAGTCCAGATGTTGATAAGGAAGAGTAATACCTCTCTCCTTTCCCCTATATCCTATATCCTTGTTTATTTCAAGAGAGCTTTGGGTCTGTGACCAGTCCCCATCTCTTATCTCTTGCCTTTTGCTTATTGACTTGTATTTGTAGCTTTACTGGAATGTTAGTGTAGTGCAGTATGTAATGTGTTGTGTAGGGACCATATGGGTATGTTCACATGACGTTTTGGATCCATTTTTGGATCAGTTTTTTTTACCAGAAGAGAAACTGCATCCAAACTGCATCCAAAAAACGTATCCAAAATCGCAACACCTGACGCTTTTTTGGATGCTTTTTGCATGCGTTTTTGGATGCGTTTTTCGGATCCGTTTTTCAAAATATAAACACAGTATACACTAGATAAAATGCAGGCAAAGAACTTGAGACTATTCACAAATGATAACATCCACAGAGGTTGTAGTTGAAAAGGTAGAATCTTTAATGTAATACACTAAATCGGTCTCATTTGATGTAGAGGAACTGTTTGAACTTTAGTAACCTAAAGTGGAAAGTGGTTTAGGTGTAATATAAGAGGAACTCCAATAGAGGGTGATTCCATTATTTTACATGTGTTTAATCTTATAAATCACTTTTTAATATGTTTTGATTTGAACAAAAGAAGTTTTTTAGTATAGAATGGGTGTTTATAGAAATTATAGAAGTTTTTAATAAATTAATTTATATATGTTTTAGATAGTTTATTATAGAATGTTGAGTAGTTTCAGTATAATACTAAAACCACTCAACATTCTATAATAAACTATTTATCTAAAACATTTATAAATTAATTATTAAAAACTTTTATAATTTCTATAAATACCAATTCTATACTAAAAAACTGCTTTTGTTTAACTCAAAACATATTAAAAAGTGATTTATAAGATTAAACCCATGTAAAATAATGGAAGCGCCCTCTATTGGATTCCCTCTTACATTACACCTAAAACACTTTCCACTCCAGGTTACTAAAGTTCAAACAGTGCTTCATCAACTGAGACCTCTAGCGGCCAATTTCGTGTATTACACTACAAATTTAAAGCCAATGCATTTTTCGGTTGCGCTTTTGGTATCCAAAACGTACCCAAATGTAGCGCACTCCATTGTTTCCTATGGGGATTTCACTTGCATAAAACACAAGTAGAAATGACATGTCAATTCTTAAAACAGAACAAAAAAACGCATTGAATAGAAGCAAGTAAACACAGCAGTAATCATTCGTCTGAACAGAGATGAGTGTTTTACATGAAACCAATGTAAATCACACAGCTCATTGTTATATACGTTTTTTTGGATACGTATTGGATCCGAAAAATGGATCAAAAAACGGATCTGAAAAACGTGTGAACATACCTTATATCCTTCTGTACGTTATGCTCCTGTGCTACAAAGTATGAATGTGTTACTTATTGTGTGTTTAAGCCTGTGTTGTGGTTTTCTTATGTTTGTATTCAATGACTGAAAAAAGCTAGTTTTAATAAAATAAAAAAAACAGCTGTCTACAAGTGGGGCATCTTCCCTTCTGGTTTAGGTGACAATCCCTAGCAATGTTTCAAAGCTCTTTTGTGGGTCGGACACTAACTCACAGAGAAGTTGGTACTAGAGAGACAGCTCTCTTCCGTCCTTCTGGAGGACAGCTAATTGGCATTCCTTGTTTTCCCAGATACCATTGCGTAGTCTATAAGACTCCCTATACCATTTAACAGTCTGTGTAAAATACTGCCCACTCTGACCTATGAAGTATATAAACACTAAGGGCGACATCTATGAATTCGCATGCAACAGTTTTGTAACCTGGTGCTGACATAACAGTTCTAAATAGATATAGAGGAGTATAAAATACGACAGTATGAATGAAAGTGTTATTTAGCAATCTTTGTATGGCAGTTTTGCATCAAACTTTGGCGCATCAAAATGTGTCGTCAGGCGCACATTGCGCCAAGTTTGGCCGTACGCCTGTTCACACATCTATAGAACTGGCAATATACAGCAATAAATGGTGAAATGAATTCATAGATGTCGTCCGGTATCTGTGTATCTTATATACTGATTCGCACAAATGGACAAGCACTGGAAGAGAAGAATACAAATAATTACATTGCAAATAAACTCTAAATACAGTCACACAAGTCATTGACAGTTTCTAGGTATTCAGCTGATCAGCAGGCAAGAGTTAACTGTCATATGTGATACACTGGGGAAATCTTTAAAATTCACAAGATTTTTTAAAATTACTATAGAAGACTAATTAGTCTTTATGGACTTCCTTGCATGCAGTGAACCTGGAGGTTAAAAGAGAAGGAAAGAAGAAGTGAAAATAGTCAGATCCATTCAGAATGCACAGGTTTTAAAATTATCCCTTGCTATGCAAATTTCCTGACCAACTGGCTGGTTCCCTGTTATGCATGGGGAGAAGCTGCAGTCACATCTGCTTCCCGTTTTACCATCTGCTTGGCCTCATCCAGAGCAGCTTGCTTTTCACTGATTAAGCTGTCTTGCTCAGCCATTGAGGCATACACCCACTCTGCTGGTTATCTGATTGGGGACATATTCATAACTGCTAAACCCATAGTCATTTCTCTCCCAAGAGACAGAAAGGCGTTGGCTCCAGTGATCTACAGAAGCAACCACAGCATGGTACTTTGACTCAAATAGTTTATGGACTGTACTGCATCATATTCCTCACATATACATATATTACTTTCTTGAAATATGTTCCATTTAAGGTGTAATTTCAGTTTGCACATTACAAAAAACAAGATAGTAGAATTCATGAAGACAGCTGATATTATAAGGCTGTTACAAACTTTAAACCTGCTACAGTTTCTCCATTAACGCAATTAGTCATGGATGCATTTTTGTTTTATGCTGGAATTATATTTACAGTTAAAAAGTACAAAAACTGTTGACATTTATTCAGCTTCCTGACATCAAGATGCTGACATCCCACAGTTTCCTGCTGTATATTGATCAGTGGTAAACTGCTGGAATAACCAACAATTATAGTTTGACTATTACATGTATGGACAGAAACTGCCAGGTGTCAAAGGGATCTATGACTTAACCCCTTCCCGCCTTCTGGTCATAATAATATGGCTCTGAGTTTTCCTCCTCTGCGCCTTTCCAAGAGCCAAAATGTTTTTATTTGTCCACCTAAAAAGACATAAGAGGGCTTTAATCTATTTGTATGTGGGGTTCTCGTTATGTTATTGTACTGTAAAAAAAATCCAAACATTTTCTATTTTCTCTGCAGTGCCATTTTCTGTGACCAATAACTTTTTTGTACTTCCACCTATGGATCTGAGTGAGGGTGCATTTTTTGCAGGCTGAAGACTACTTTCTATTGGTACCAGCTGCCATGTTAACCGATCAGGACTCAGCAATCTCAACGCTGATGTCCCAATCACAGTGAGAAATAGTGCGTGGCACAGTTTCTCATTCATTTAGACCAGGGCTGGGCAATTAATTTTTCCATGGGGCCGCATGAGAAAGTGGGATGGTTTTAGAGGGCCAGACTAAAAAAAACAAACAAACAGGGTGAATGGGAAAAAAATCGTTTTTTGGGCTTTATTTTTGTGGAAACTTACTCTGTACCCTCAGTGAGGCAGGTATATAGATACGTCCCCCAGGAAGGTAGGTATACTGTATACAAATCCCCTCAGGCAGGCAGATATATAGATATAGGTCCCCTCAGGCAGGCAGGTATATAGATATAGGTCCCCTCAGGCAGGCAGGTATATAGATAGAGAGATATAGGTCCCCACAGGCAGGTACATAAATAGATATAGATCCCACAGGCAGGTATATAGATAGATATAGCACCCCACAAGCAGGTATATAGAGAGATATAGCACCCCACAAGCAGGTATATAGTTATAGCTACCCATAGACAGGTATATAGATAGTTATTGCTCCCCACAGGCAGGTATATAGATAGTTATTGCTCCCCACAGGCAGGTATATAGATAGTTATTGCTCCCCATAGGCAGGTATATAGATATTTATTGCTCCCCATAGGCGGGTATATATATAGTTATTGCTCCCCATAGGCAGGTATATAGAAATTAAAAATAATAAAATAAAAAATAATAACACTAATACTCACCTTACCAGCTTATCTGCTCCCCCGCCGAGCGTCTCCCTCTTCTGCCCAATGATGGCGCCGGGACGCTCCTCCGGCAGCTCCTCGGCTGCACAGAGTAATTACTCCATGCGCCGAGGAGAGGCAGCGGCGCGATGAGCTGACTTCATTGCGTCGCTGCCCTACTCACAAATGCCGGGTAACAGTAGCGCTGACGGCCCACTGCGGCCTCTCAGCGCTACCTGACCGCGGCCGTCCGTCAGTGCTACTATTACTAGACTTGGGCATCGTATGCCGTGGGCCGCATCCGACCAGCTAGAGGGCCAGATGCGGCCCGCGGGCCGTACAATCAGGGCTGTTCCTAGCGGCGGCGAGGCGGGTGATCGCCCGGGGCGCCGACGCTCGCTCACCCGAGGGGAGCGCCGCCCGGCTCGCCCGCCCAGAGACTAGCCCCTGGCTCTGCGCGGCTGTTTTATAACAGCTGCGCAGAGCCACTCAGCAGCTGCACGCACTCGCTGTGCAGCTGCCGGTACAGGGGAGGAGGCAGGACGGATTGTTCCCGTCCTGACTCCTCCCCTGTATGTATCAGCGTCACAGGGGGCGCATAGCATTCACCACGCCCCCTGCGACGCTCGATCTCCTCGGTCAGCAGCTCTGCCGCCGATGAGATCCCTGGGAGCTGCGTGACAGCGTAAGCGGCGTGGTGACGTCACGCCACTTACACTGCGCTGAGGCTCCCGGAGCTGGACGTGGGGTACGTGGTCTGGTAATTAATTTTTTTTCATTTTATAGTTAGGGGGGACATCTATTGGCTACAGGGAGGGCCTCTATTGGCTACAGGGGCGCATCTATTGGCTACAGGGGGCATCTATTGGCTACAGGGGCATCTATTGGCTACAGGGGGCATCTATTGGCTACAGGGGGCATCTACTGGCTACAAGGGGGCATCTATTATCTACAGGGGGGGCATCTACTGGCTACAGGGGCATCTATTGGCTACAGGGGGGCATCTATTGGTTACAGGGGCATCTACTGGCTACAAGGGGCATCTACTGGCTACAGGGGCATCTACTGGCTACAGGGGGGCATCTATTGGCTACAGGGGCATCTACTGGCTATAAGGGGGCATCTACTGGCTGGCTTCAGGGGGCATCTACTGGCTACAGGAGCATCTACTGGCTTCAGGGGGCCATCTACTGGCTATAAGGAGGCATCTACTGGCTATAAGGGGGCATCTACTGGCTACAGGGGGCATCTACTGGCTATAAGGAGGGCATCTACTGGCTACAAGGGGGCATCTACTGGCTATAAGGGGGCATCTACTGGCTACAGGGGGCATCTATTGGCTACAGGGACATCTACTGGCTACAGGGGCATCTACTGGCTACAGTGGGGCATTTACTGGCTACAGGGACATCTACTGGCTACAGGGGGGCATCTACTGGCTACAAGGGGACATCTACTGGCTACAGGGGGACATCTACTGGCTACAGGGGGGCATCTACTGGCTACAGGGGCATCTACTGGCTACAGGGGGGCATCTACTGGCTACAGGGACATCTACTGGCTACAGGGTGGCATCTACTGGCTACAGGGATGCATCTACTGGCTAAAGGGGGCATCTACTGGCTACAGGGGGCATCTACTGGCTACAGGGGCATCTACTGGCTACAAGGAGGCATCTACTGGCTACAGGGGCATCTACTGGCTACAGGGGGCATCTACTGGCTACAAGAGGGGTATCTACTGGCTACAGGGGCATCTACTGGCTACAGGGACATCTACTGGCTACAGGGGCATCTACTGGCTACAGGGGCATCTACTGGCTACAGGGACATCTACTGGCTACAGGGGGCATCTACTGGCTACAGGGGCATCTACTGGCTACAGAGGGGCATCTACTGGCTACAGGGGGGCATCTACTGGCTACAGGGACATCTACTGGCTACAGGGGCATCTACTGGCTACAGGGACAACTACTGGCTTCAGTTGGCAACTACTTGCTTCAGGGGGCATCTACTGGCTACAGGGGCATCTACTGGCTACAGGGGGGCATCTACTGGCTACAGGGGCATCTGCTGGCTATAGGGGCATCTAGTGCTGATAAAGTGAGGCGTCTAAGATGTTTCTTTTGTATATTCTACAGTGAAGAGTCGAGGCCGGGAAAATTCGTCATGGCGTCTGGGACAGATGGAGAAGAAGAAGAGAAAGAGAACAACTCTTCAGAGACGTCTCCTGTGAGTCACTAAATATAACTTTACTGTAATCATTTATATGTCTGCAGCGCCTGTGTACAGCGGGTATCCATCATTGTATGGTCACTGTATGCCGATAATATTGGTTGTAGTATAATGGTTTATACTCAGTAATGGTCAGTTTGTATTATTCAGTCACTATGTGCTGGTGATATGTGGTCATGGTGTGACAATATTATTCGGTCACTATGTGGTCACGGTGTCGCAGTATTCGGTCACTATGTGCTGGTGATATGTGATCTTAATAGCACATTGGTACTATTAGCCTGGTATTCTAGTTGGTGTAGCGGGGCTATTTGGTAACTGTATGACTATTATTTAGTAGTTTTATACCTAGCACTTTGTGGTAAAGCTTGTTGTATATTTTAGATTTGGTTGATGGTGATGCACTGTGTTTCATTGTGGCGCATTATGTTACTTTGGGGGGTGAAATTTCTTCACCTCGCCCTGAGTGCAATTTAGCCTAGGAACAGCCCTGCGTACAATGCCCAGGTCTGATCTAGACGCTGCGGCCTAAACTGTCTAAGGGGTTACACAGCGCTGTAATCGCCGGGTGTTAGCAGTTAGCAATTAGCCACTAACACCTGGCGGCTATGTAGCAGAATCGCAGCATGATCCCACTACGAAGCCCCTTACCGGCATCAGGATGGACTCATATGTCCAATGTCAGTAAGGGGTTAACAATGAAAAAGGGTAATTGAAGATGGTGGTTTTACCACTTTCTGCCAGGGGCAAGAAGTGGTAAAACGGGAAACATAATGGCGATGGAAGCCTTTCAAAGTCTCCCAGCCACTATGTTAACCGATTGTCACTCCGAGATCTCACCACAGCTTAAACAGCAAAGAATGGAGCCTGCTGTTATCGGCAGGTGTCAGTTGCAATTACCAGCTTACTCCAGCCTTCTGTGTAGTGGGATTAGGCCATTACCAAGTCTATGATGTACTCATACGTCAAATGTCGGTAAGGGTTAATATTACTTGGACTAAGCCATAAAATGGCATACCTTTAATAAGTTGTCTGACTTAATATGAAAATATAAAAATAGGCTACGGCTACATAAATATTTCAAATTTCATTACCACTCAGGTAACAGGATGTCACTAGAAAAACAGAAAGTATATGGACACCAAGAGACACTACCCGTGGCTTCAGTGCAGGAGCAGCATTGACTGCAAAGATGAGTATAAAGTTGAAACCAGAAGTTTACATACACTATATAAAAAGACACATATGCATGTTTTTCTCACTATCTGACATGAAATCAGAATAACATCTTACCTGTTTTAGGTCAATTAGGATTCCAAATTATTTATATTTGCCAAATGCCAGAATATTTCATTAGTATTTGGTAGCATTGCCCTAGAACTATATAACTGTATGACATTTTAGATATACTTCCACAAGCTTCTTACAATAGTTGGTAGGAATTGACAGAACTGGTGTAACTGAACCATGTTTGTAGGTCACCTTGCACACACTTGCCTTTTCAGCTTTGCCCATAGGATTGAGATCGGGGATGTGTGATGGCCACAAACATTGACTTGGTTATCCTTAAGTCACTGTGTAATCAAGTTTGGCAGTATGCTTCAGGTCATTGTCCATTTGGAAGACCCATTTTCGCATAACTTTAACTTCCTGGCTGATGTTGTGAGATGAAGCTTCAGTATTGCCACATAATCTTCTTTCCTCATTATTCCATCTATTTTGTGAAGTGCACCAGTCCCTCCTGAAGCAAAACAACCCCATAACATGATGCTACCACACCTGTGTTTCACAGTTGTGATGGTGTTCTTCGGCTTCCAAGCTTCTCCATTTTTCCTCCAAACGTAACGATGGTCATTATGGCCAAGCAGTTAAATTTTAATTTTGTCAGACCACAGGACATGTCTCCAAAAATGTAAGTCTTTGTTCCTATGTGCATTTGCAAACATTAATCTGGCTTTTATATGTTTCTTTTGGAGTATTGGCTTCTTCCTGGCAGAGTGGCCTTTCAGCCCATGTTGACACAGTACTCGTTTCACTGTGGGTAATGACACAAACTTACCAGCTTCGGCCAGCATCTTCAAAAGGTCTTTTGCTTTTGTTCTTGGGTTGATATGCACATGTTGGACCCAAGCTCTTTTATGTCTGAGACACAGAACCCATTTCCTTCCTGACTGGACATTCCCATCTAGTTTGTACTTGCATATAATTGTTTGTACAGATGAATGAAGTACAGTAGAAATTGCACCCAAGGATGATCCAGACTTGTGCAAGTCCACAATTCTCTTCTTTATTTATTTAGACTTTTCCATGATGTTACACACAGAAGCAGTGTGTTTCTGGTGTGCTATAAAATACATCCACTCAATCAGAAGCTTCCAAAGACACAATATCATTATATGGGCTGTCCCAAATTGTTTAAAGGCATAATAATCCTAGTCTATGTAAACTTTTGACTTTGCAGAAAGTAATAAAAATGGCTTAAAAATTCTCTCGCTTTTATTATTTTGGCAAAATATAAATAATTTTGGTAATCCTAATTGACCTAAAACGGGTAAGGTTTATTCTGATTTCATGTCATATAGTGAGAAAAACATACATTCTGGTTTCAACTGTACAATAAAAATTAAAGACCTCTCCATTCTTTGTTGGTGGGAAAACTTGCAAAATCACCAGTGTATCAAATACTTATTTTCCCTTTTTGCTAGTAGACTGCTTCTAATATTGGATTGTGTTTGTATTTTACTGCTACACCAGCATGCACCTATGCTACTTTTTTTTGTTTTAAAGTGCCCCCACATTGGTTTTTGCACTTCATCCATCTGCACAGGCTTTTTAAATCAATGCAGATCAGTTTGTAGCTGCAATCTTCTCTCCCTGAAATGTGGAGGTCTGAACAGGCACCAAGAGAGGTAACATTAGAGAATAGATTCCCATCTGAATTGGGGTCGCCTTGATGTTGGCAGATGGGCTTTTACAGATTTGAAAAAAATGTACACAAAGTGTTCGTTGACTTTTTTTAGTCCTAGTAGAGTGCTGCTGATATTGGATTGTGTGTGTGTATATATGTGTGTATATATATATATATATATATATATATATTATATATATATATATATATATATATAGACAATGCCAGTATGAAAAATCTACTAAAACTATTTATTCTATAGTAATTCAAAAAAGTATATTTTTGAATAAAAGTTATATATGTCAATTTGTATTTTATTAGCTTATATATTAGACACAAAATGCCACATTTTATAAAAAACAGTCTAGGTCTAAAACTCACTTTTTTGCCTATAGTAACCTGTGGGCAAAAAAGTAAGTTTTGAACCTAAACAGGTTCATACATGTGGCCCAATGTGTGTGTATTTTATGTAGCTGTAGTCTATTTTCCAGTGCATTAAATAACCACAGTTTAAGTTGAATATGTGAACCCCATTTGGTCTGCATTTCATAGGCCACAGTGATGACATGCTGTATTTTCACATAAGAACAACAGCAAATGTTTGAGGCAGATTTAATGGATGAGTACAGTATATACAGTGCCTTGAACTTTTCAACCTTTTGCCACATTTCAGAGTTCAAACATAAAGATATAACATTTAAATTTTTTTGTGAAGAATCAACAACAAGTGGGACACGATAGAGAAGTGAAAAGAAATATATTGGATATTTTAAACTTTTGTAAAATATAAAAAACTGAAAAGTGAGGTTTGCAAAATTATTCGGCCCCTTAAGTTAATACTTTGTAGCGCCACCTTTTGCTGCGATTACAGCTGCAAGTCGCTTGGCGTATGTCTCTATCAGTTTTGCACAAGGAGAGACTGAAATTCTTGCCCATTCTTCCTTGGAAAACAGCTCGAGCTCAGTGAGGTTGGATGGAGAGCGTTTGTGAACGGCAGTTTTCAGCTTTTTCCACAGATTCTCGATTGGATTCAGGTCTGGACTGTGACTGGCCATTCTAACACCTGGATATGTTTATTTGTGAACCATTCCATTTTCGATTTTGCTTTATGTTTGGGATCATTGTCTTGTTGGAAGATAAATCTCCGTCCCAGTCTCAGGTCTTTTGCAGACTCCAACAGGTTTTTTTCCAGAATGGTCCTGTATTTGGATCCATCCATCTTCCCATCAATTTTAGCCATCTTCCATGTCCCTGCTGAAGAAAAGCAGGCCCAAACCATGATGCTGCCACCACGTTTGACAATGGGGATGGTGTGTTCAGGGTGATGAGCTGTGTTGCTTTTATGCCAAAAATATTGTTTTGCATTGTGGCCAAACAGTTTGATTTTGGTTTCATCTGACCATAGCACCTTCTTCCACATGTTTGGTGTCTCCCATGTGGCTTGTGGCAAACTTTGAGACTTTTTTGGATATCTTTGAGAAATGGCTTTCTTCTTGCCACTCTTCCATAAAAGCCAGATTTGTGCAATTCCAGCTTTAAACTTCTCCACAACAGTATCACGGACCTGCCTGGTGTGTTCCTTGGTCTTCATGATGCCCTCTGCGCTTTAAACAGAATCCTGGGACTATCACAGAGCAGGTGCATTTCTATGGAGACTTGATTACACACAGGTGGATTATATTTATCATCATCAGTTATTTAGGACAACATTGGATCATTCAGACATCCTAACACAACTCCTGGGGTGAGTTTGCTGCACTAAAAGTAAAGGGGCCGAATAATATCGCATGCCACATCTTTTCAGTTTTTTATTTTTTACAAAAATTGGAAATATCCAATAAATTTCGTTCCACTTCACAATTGTGTCCCACCTGCTCTTGATTCTTCACAAAAAATTAAAAAAATTATATCTTTATGTTTGAAGCCTGAAATGTGGCAAAAAGTTGAAAAGTTCAAGGGGGGCGAATACTTTCGCAAGGCACTGTAAATATTAGTTTTAGACATATACAGCCTAACTGGAATTTTAAATTTTTATACATTATAGATTACCGAACAGCATTCAATGTCAATCAGCTGTCTCTAATGCCAGTAGGACATCGGTGTCCATTAAAAGAGGCAAAGACTTGTGGGACAAGGATGCAATATTGCTGCTATATAAAGCATTGGTGCAGCGGCATCTAGAATATGCTGTTCAGTTCTATGCTACAGTTTATAGAATGTATGTACTAGAGTCAAAGAAAGTACAAAAACGAGCAACCAAACTAATAAGGGGAATAGAGCATCTTAGTTATGAGGAAATGTAAAAGAATTAAACCTATTTAGTCTTGAGAAAAGACAGCTCCGGGGAGAGATGCTTAATTTATATAAGTATATAAATGGCTCCTACAAAAAGTATGGTGAAGAGCCATTTCATGGAACACCCCCTCAAAAGACAATGGGACAGTCTCTTCATTTGGAGAAAAAAAAGATTCAATCTCCAGAAGAGAAAAGCCTTCTTCACCATGAGAACTGTGAATCTTTGGAATAGCCTGCCTGAGGAGCTAGTCACAGCAGGAGCAGTAAAGGGCTTGAAGAAAGGCTTCGATAACTACTTACAACTAAATAATATTAATATTTATGTAGTCATATAAAATGTTTAAATCCAGTCTGATGGCAATTTTAGGATCAGAAATAAAATATTAATTTAGGGCAGATTAGTTCATGCTTTATGGGGATCCAAAGTCTGCATCAGCTGAAACACTTCCCTCTTCCTCTCCCTTCATTCACATCTTTTCTACCCTTGGTTGAACATGATGGACATTTGTCTTTTTGTAACTGTATTAACTTTAGAACTATTAGGGTATGTTCACAAGGCGTAATTCCAGCACCTATTTTGGCGCGTACCTGCGTTGCAAGATGCCCGAAATATGCGCGCAAATTACGGTAATTCATAGCTTTCACTGTGCGCGGGGGAGAGTGAAAGTCAATGAGAGCCTGCTGTCCAGCACATACTTCTAAAACACCCGGCGTATTGCGGCACATACTATACCCGCCGCAATATGCCATGTGAATGTACCCTTAATCTACCAGAAAGCCCTCTTAACACTGCAGCCATTTCACTAAATCAAATTTCAAAGTTGTATATTAACAGCATCTAAATATATTTAAAGTTATTTACCTAAAGTAGCTCTATTCAGACTGAACCATAAATAATTTTGATGCAACAGATACAGACGTAATAATTACACTTAAAATTATATATTTTTTTTATAACATACAGTTCTAGATGTAATACACAATGAAACAGACAATTTCTGGGTCAGACAAACAATTTATTTAGTTACTGGAAAGGTATAAAATAGAAAGGTGATCACATGAGTGTAACAAGTCTACATTGTTCACGTTAAAGCCGGTTTCATACAAGCATGTTACAAGTGCATCTTTGCGTTTTTAATATGGATAAGTGTCTCGATCTGACCACGGGTTTACTGACTGGAACTTCAAGCATTATCAATCCTTTTGATACTGTAAAATCAGGTCACTAAACCCACTGTCAAGCCAGGCTCCTTACCATACTTCAGATGCACCCACATGAAACTGGCTTAATGCAGCAACAACTTCTAAATGCAACCCAGCAGTGAAAATGTTTATTCCAAACTGCCTGTTAAAGGGTCTGTAAAACATTAGAAAAAGTGTCACTTTTTTCCATAAACAGCGCCACCATTGACAAAATAGTGAACCTTGTATTTCGCCTCAGCAGTGTACACTGTCATACAGAACAAAGCCCATGGTCAAGACTGTCACTGTTTTAAGATAAAGAACACCCTTGGTTCTAATCTTACACATACCCTGTAAACAATCTAATACAAAATAAATTGTAATTAATTTCACCCATACACATAAATTAAAAATAATATTTAAAAAATCGATACAAACATATGAAAAATAGCAAATAAATAATATTTTACAAACATGTTCCTTCGTATTCAGTATATTTCATTCCCAGCATCTATTCCAGAAGTGAAGCTGGTAACAAAGGTTATATTTCTGAAGTCATTTTATAAAGTGAGCATAACCACAAGAGGTGAAATTAAGCAAAAAAACAAAACAAAAATCAGTTAATGTCACTGACATGTAACAATTGGCTTCTATATCAGTGTGCATTGTTCTGTTAGATAAGTTATGTTAAAGAGAGCTATGAGACATGCGCGTTAAAATAGTGGTACAACAGAATGCGTAACAGCTTAAAAGACAAAGGGCGACATGTATGAATCCTGGCGCTGACAGGCCAGTTCTAAATAGCTTTAAGGTAGTACAGAATGCGCCAGAATGTATCAACCTGTTCTGCACTTCACACCTACAGGCGCAGTGTCGTACCAATACGACAAGTCTGCCTCAGACAGATCACCTTTAACTCTGTCTGGCTGTTCTGCGCCTAGATTTGGCGTCAAGGAACCGTCTAAATCTATGAATATGGTGTGATGCCCCCAAAACGCCCCTAAACTTTAAAAAGTGTCTTTGGCACATTACAAAGGGACTTATCGCACCAAAGTTTGGAGTGCGCCTGTTCATACTTTCTTTTTGGCTGAAAGTACACCAGAAAACTGCCGCGCCGACCCATTCATACATGTTGCCCTTAGATACCTACTCCCCATGCCCTTGAATCCTCAGCAGATGTCAAGCTTAAGCAATTTCTTGACATATGAACTGGTGACATGCACCAGTTCATATATTTCTTTTTGGCTGAAAGTACACCAGAAAACTGGGGCAGCCCCGTTCATACAGGTCACTCAATGTATTATATAATCAATTTTGCTTGAGTAAGAAATCAACAATACATAACTGTAAGATATGTGGTCACAAAGGAAAGCAGAGCACATGTGCTTGTATACAAGCGTATCACAGTTACCCTTTTTTAGACATACAGTAGCTGCAGGTGCTGGTGCATGTTTACCTCTAACATACACTGCATGAAATGATGGCAGCACCTGTAATTACATTCAAGAGTCATTTCTAATAACATCATGTGGGCACAAAAAACTAATTTCTATATAGAAAACATTCAACTCCATTTTGAAACCACATTTTCTGCTTTTAGTTGTACAAGGAGATGTAGAGTAGACTTGGGGTTCATGCAGACTTCACATTAGAGAATGAAAAGTGTAGGGAATTTCCAAATTTCTTCAACCATAGAGATCTATGGTTCTATGGCTCTAATTTATTGTGGATCTTTCACACATGGAAAAAGTATTTATATTATTTATTTTTTTTAAAATTAGTGAGTAAACATTAAGGGAGACATGTATGAAAGAAGGCGCTTCGAAGTAAATTGTCGAGTCTCGTTTTCAGTGTATAATGTGCCTGAAGGTAAGAAAGTGTTTTTTGTGCTATTATAACTGGTGTGTAAAGTTCGACGCGCTGTGCTGGCTCTTGCTGTATGTAGAATAAAGGGAGAAAGCAGCAAAAATAAATTTCAAATTTAATGTAGTAAAAACTAAAAAATCTGAACAACAACATCAGTGGGTTATTTAATGTAAAATTAGTTTTAGATTCTATTACATTTAAATACATTTTATAGGAGATATTTTTATATTTTTGATTATATATTTTTATATTAATTTTATATGCTAACATTTTTTATTACATTTAAATCTATATAAATTTAATTTTATATTGTTTGATAATAATCAGAAATTACTTTTTATTATTGTACTGGTGTAAGTTGAGAAATATTGGACATTTTGTTCCCTAATAGCAAATCTAGTTTCATTTTGACTCCTCAGGCTCAGGCAGACCTCATTGAAATAGGTTTGCCTGTTCGAGCAGTAATGCCCCTAGTTTTGACGAACCACATTCATAAATGTGTCTCATAATACGAGTGTGGTGCGACACGACTCCATAAAGCCCCCAGGACACCCCTTCATGTTAGGCGCATTAGAAAGTGTCGAGTCTTAAGAACAATGCGCCTAACACATTCATTAGGCACATTAGACATCGTAGACTGCTCACTTTGGTGCATTTGACGCCAGAAAAGGGTGAAATATCCGATAATACATGTCTCCCTAAGTGATTGTGATTACATGAAGAATATAAGTCATGATTACACTGATTCTCCTGCTGTGCCAACTACATCTTGTATAAATTGGTAACACACATTGCAGCGTAAGATAGTTTTTCTTGTGAAGAGACAGGGAAGCATTCTGCCTTAACTTTACCACATAGGGCCTCTATACTGTTAAATGACAAAATAGAAGTCGGCCACATTAGTGGTTTAGTATAGTGCTCTATATTTATTTTAATGACCTTTTAACAATATAATACTAAACCATAGTCCAGCATTATAACTAATAATCCAGTACAATATAAATTACTGTTAACATCTGCAACAAAATACTGTTTGGCACAGGAATAACCACTATCATACTTTTTTTAAGAAGTTGGCACACTTGATTTGAACAGAACAATACTATAGCTAACAAATACAGCAACACATCAGCGTCTATACACTTGCATACATCTGCCATTAAAAAAAAAGAAAAAGTATACCACGCAGAATACTTTTTTATATATTGTTGACCTAAAAAGCTCAGCTTTGCTTTTTAATAAAAACGGAGCCGCTGGATGCCAAGGTATTTTGGCCAAACCTAAGCCAAATACCAGGACCGTGCATTACAGATGTGGTGTGAATCAGCCTAACAATGGCTCATATTTACTATTGCTGTCTAAACATGTGATAGCATAAACTTAGACAGGCTGTCTAAAAATGTGGCAGATTAATCACAGTGGCTTATGCTGTTTGATAAGTTTAGTGCATTTTTAGACTTGTCTAATTTTTTTAGGCCAATTATTAGTTGGCATACTTTCTACATTTGAAACCATTTTTGGTGCAATCGTAAATGTGGACCATCGTTTGTGTATTTTCAACCACTTTGATAGAGTGAATAAAGTAACAAATAACACTAGAACAGGATCCTACATATACAGCAATTGATAACTGTTACCGAGCAGGGATGTCCCCAAATATATCTCTCTAAGCAGTGGATTGTACTTCCTTTTTAGCCTTTTTTTGTTAATGCAAGTTCCTTATGTAAATAGGAAACTTAATTTACAAAAAGTAATGCCTTACCTGTCTCAAAAGTAAGATGCATTAAATTCCAAACTAACAAGAACAGTATTATATTGGGCCATACATATATTTACTTAAAAGCATGA
The DNA here is from genome assembly GCA_025379985.1 of Phyllomedusa bahiana. Lineage (NCBI taxonomy): Eukaryota > Metazoa > Chordata > Amphibia > Anura > Hylidae > Phyllomedusa > Phyllomedusa bahiana. The sequence goes on from JAODAL010009052.1 coordinate 26,320, forward strand.
CAAGAGTGCTCCTTACATAACAAAGACCAGTTTTTAATTATTTGTATCTGTTGATAGTAAAAGCTTTGTGATCACTGCAATCACTGTTGCAGTATGGTTTTTAAACTGTACCATCTTGTTTTTGTTAGTTGTATTACCTTTTCTTCACGCCAGGAAATGCAATCATATATAAATTACTTTTTAGGATGACTTCACATGTTGTGGTGCTTTCACATGATTTTCTGTAGTTTATAGCAATAACCCCTAAACTCTACTTAGGACAAGAAGTATAAAATTGCAGTTGGAAGTAGGCATCATGGAACATAAAGGATTTATTTCCATTCAAGTATCATCATAAGGTGTATCATATGGTGGTCTCATCAAAGTAACATAATGTAATGGCTGGGATTTTTCTTTAAGGCCTGTTACTCATGAGCATATTACAATTCTGTGCAGGTCTGTACATATAGTGCAAAGAATGGGATTGGATTCAGGGAGATTACAACAGACTTTCCTAAACTCACTGGAAAGAATGTGATGGTGTCTTCAGCTCTAACTATGAAGCTCCTATTTATTACTGTAATTTTTGGGTTAGTGCATGGTCTAATATATTTATAAATTGGGAGATGAATGCACTTAGAATGAAAATTATTTCATGGCTTTGTTGAACACGAGAGATTTATTAGGATAAAACTTCGAAAAATGTGAAATAAATTTTTATAGCAACCACTCGTGTTGCTGCTCTTATTTTTCAAATGACCTCTGACAAATGCCAGTTGAAATTTGATAAGTTGCCATCACATCTTCTTGACTTTAGCTGGTATTTGTTTTAATAAACGTTCCCCAATGAGTTTAGGTTTAGTTTAATCTGCACCTCTATCTCAGATTCCACTCATCGTTACTTTTTCTGTCAAAGTGTCAGAAAACTTAGTGTAACCCAGTGGACAACATTATAAATTGGTGGGTTCTATCAAGAGTGCGATGAATCCAGCTGTGATTTGTAAGTATAGCAGAAAATGTTAGTTCCGATATAAAAATATTGAGTTTATTTTACCAATTAACTTCAGTCTCATGTTTTTTTTTTGCTTCTTTGTGAACCTTTTTAATCGTGGTGAATGATTCATGAATATAAATTTGTAAAATGGTGAAGTATGTACAAGACAAAAACCTATAAAAAGTCTGGCTTTATACATTCTTATGATTGTTTCTGTACAAGAATGTACCATAGTTATAACACAATTTTAGAAGCCTACATAATGGAAATCATGCTTCTCAAAAATAAAGTTTACAACTGAAGCTATAAATAAGCCCATTTTATACAATTATGTAGTATGCTACTGTCAGTTTTATAAAGAAATGCATTTATCAATAACCTTATTTATGGCCATCATATATTGTAATGTATTGCATTCTGCCTAAGTATTAATTATGTTTCATAACAATATGCTATAGCATAAACCTTCTATACTTTGAGAATTGGTGTGAAGACTAACATTTGCAAGAAATATTAAAAAGGACTCTTTATTTTGCTTAGGATTGCCCATAAACTCTCTTTATATATATATATATATATATATAATATATATATATATATAATATATATATTATATACAATAATATAATATATATAGAAACGTACAATGAAGAACAGGTACTAGTTATAAACATTGATGTAAGTTCTATGTTTCTTAATACAAAGACTTTTCAAAAGATCTCCAAAAACTTGATGCTCAAAAATGAGACACCATGTAACAGTAGCAATAAAAATTTTGTAAAAAAAATGCATGCTGTCTTAATGAGTCTCTCTCTGCATTGTTGGGTTCATAGATGTTTCTTGAAAATCTTCCTCTTGCAAAACATTTGTGCTTTGTATATTTGATGAACATAAAAATCATGGCAAATATTATATTGGCTCAACCCATATTAAAACGATGTTCTCCTCGGGTAATATGTGATGAAAACTCATATCTATCTTGGCTCTGGTAACCACACATGTTGCACTCAAATGGATCACGGAAGCCGTGGCAGCCCATGTGGATGGTGTACATGACGTGATCCAAGAAAAGAACTCGACAGTGCTCACACTTGTGTACTTTCACTGCCTCACCATTACCGCTGATAACTTTGAAAGCATCTTGAGAATTGTCATTGGCAGCTCTGTACACATCAAATGGCTTGTTTTCTTTAACAGACAACCCATTTCTATTATGGGGTGGTATATGACTGGTCAGATATATAAGTCCTCCCCTTTCCTCAGTGTTGCTTTCAGTGTCTGTGGAATCCTGACAGCTGTTACTCGGGGAAACTTCTTTCTCAGAAGAAATGGACTTAACCTGGGAAAGTAACAGTAGGTTTTCCACTGCACTTTCATGAGCTGCCTGGTTGGTGTGAGATGAAACTTCAGGATGGGGTTTATGTAGGGTATACATTGTGTTAATAGCTGGAACCACATCAGGACCACCTGGTGGTGTCTGAACGAGTGGACGTAAGGATTCTGCTCCTAAGTATGTAATTGCATTATTAATGGCCTGATCCATTACATGTGTCTGCATGATTTCATTCTCCTTCTCAAAAGTACTGTTGGGATCATATGGCAGATCTGACAGTCGTTTCTCACCTAGGAAAAACAACATATAATTATTTATGTATGTAGATTATATAAAAGTAATCTTGCTATTATTTATATGTTTATAAGGCACATTTACAAAAGAAAAACATAAGCTGTTTTTTTAATTGCTGAAATCTACTAAATTTCTAACATTAAAAGTTTCTACATGCATTATTTTAAAACATAACCAAATTTTGTTTTAATTAACAAAACAAGTTCTATATATAATTTCTGAAGAAAAAATATACAAGGTAATAATAAATAATAATACTAATAATAATAATAATAATATACACATGCAGAGAATACATTCTCTATATTTATATGAACAAAGGACTTCTGAAAGATGACATGGCTAAGCAGGATTTTGCAAGATTTACCAATTGACATGACCTAGACTCTGGCAAGAGACTGATCCTGACATATTCCTCATTTCTGATATTGCCTCTGGGGCTCCTTCGATTGTTACTCTGGTACTAGTTGTTTTACCTTTGGCTCTGACCATTAGTTCTGTTTTTTACTATGCTTGACCTGTGCTCTCGCCTGTCACGTTCCTGACTGCTTGCCTGATAACGACCCTCAGATACCTTCTCCCCATGCCCTTGAATCCTCAACAGATGTCCAGCTTAAGCAATTTCTGAACTGCAAGAAGGTCCATAGAAAACTTCTTTATTTTACTTAGTGGAAATGATGTGACTGTGAGGAAAGAAGTTGGGTTCCAAAGAATGATGTTCATGCTCTTCTCATCAAGAAATCTACTTTCAGTATCCTCTCAAGCTTCAGAATATCCTTTTGGGAAGGGGTCCTAACAAGGTGCTACTGTTCTGAATCTCACAGAGTTCCAACTCTACATTCTGGCAGTGACCGTGGTCACTGGCAATAGTCATATCTGGCTGCTATGCAACCTAATGCATTCTCTTCTTTTAACGCCTAAATTCAGCTATGATAGTGCTGCACCAGGCTACAGAACTACTGTTCAGAACGAACAGTAGTGGATTTGTCCTGCCATGTAAATAGTGGTTTATTACTGTTATAGAACTTGCTCCAGATTTGATTCCTTAAGGACCCTGATCTAACTTCAGCTTTGTTCCTCTGCCTCACCGCTTAGATTGCCTGTCAAGTATCTGGCTGTGGACCTTAGGTTATGTTCACACGACGTGTTAAGTCCGTGTGAACATACGTTATTAGATGCGTGTTTGGGTCTGTCTAGACGGAACCAAAAATGTATCTAGCAGTAAGCAGTGTGATTTTACAGACGAGTGATCGCCGATGCGTGTTGCCTAGTGACAAACCCTACCAATCGGTGCAATAGATTTCTTGACACAGGCACAATGGCCTTAGACTGCAGCTCATCCCATTCAGCCCTGTTGAAGGTAATAGGATGGGCAAGTACAACTTCCCATACTGACATGTCATTCTGCCTTTGTAAATTTCAGAAGCACAACATTCTACATTCTGCTAGTCAACAGGGAACCCCTGTCAGGGATCCTGGTGGTCAGGTCTTCACTGATCGAACAAAAGGGAGGGTATCAATTCTTAACACCAGGAGAACCCCATTGCCATTAAAAGATACAAAAAATTAAAATACAATTGTTTCATTATACTATTCTTCTCTCCCTCCTGGTTTTGGCTAATAAAGATTGCATCAAATACTACACTGTACTGCCTTCTGTGAATTTGGCTGAATAGCAGTTTTCAGTGCTGTTTACTTAAATTGTGGACAGTATTATTATATTATTACATGTTCTATTAAAAGAACACACAATATAGTTTTTCCAGTTTGCTTTAAGGCATTTAAGACAACGTGTTAGAAGTGAGAATATGACACATTTAAGAGTTTAAATGCCTTGCACTTCAGTACTTTTGTGGCTTCCTAAACTGTGTTTGTTAGCTGAAGGAGATGAACTACACATAACCAGACCAGTAAATTTAGACAAGACAGGAAACCTTTAGGTTAGTGTGTGCTGGAAAATACTGGGCTGGTTATGTGGTTACCAAGTCTGAATAGAAACCGCTAGCAGAGCAGAGCTATAAATGTTTGGAGATGTTTTATGTATATCTAAGCACCATGAAGCAAAAACAGTCTGTGCACCTTCATCTTATCAATTAACATTCTCTGTTCTACACTATGCTCTGCTTTAAATTGATATAACAACCTATAGCCAGTCAAATCACCTAAATATACACAAGAGCCAAAGGTGAGTGGCAAGCTGTCCATCATATTAGTAAAGGTGTAGCTGTATGTAATTGAAACTGTGATAGAGATAAAAGTAAAAGGCCAGAGAAAGAGATTATATGGAAGAAATTAGAATTTATTAGTATTCTTATAATGCTAGCTATTTGATTCATGTAAAACACCAGATATGACTGGTTGTTTGCTCAATTGATCCCAGCTAAAAGCACTGAACAAGCAATCAACTTATGTTAGTGATTTTGCCTGCCACAATTAAAGGAATCTAGTTCATTGTTACTTGTCTTTGTTCAAAATTCAGATGAAAACTTTTAAACTTTTTCATCAGCAAGGATTTCTTCCATTAAAAATACCCAATTTAACCTGCAGGTATTTTAGAGTACTATGAGTATACTTATAGTAGGTATATGGTAATGGCTGAATGAAAACTGTATAGGTATTTTAGAGTACTCTGTGTATATTTACAGTAGGTATATGGTAATGGCTAAATGAAAGCTGTACACTGGAGGTAATTTGAAAAGTTGTTAATGGTTTATTGGTAGTCTAATATTGGACTATTTAGATGTCTAACCTAAAAACCGTTTTTAGAGGATCATACCAAAGACTCCTGGAGTATTTTGGTGACCCAGTAATATTTTTGCTAATTTAAGCATTCAGTATTTTAACTTTAGATCCATTTTTGTCTAAAACTAACAAATCAGATCATCAGGCGTGTTATTTAGGTATTAAACTAAGGTAAATTAAGACTACAAACTCTTACCAACAAATTTCTGAGGCATACAGCTCTTACGTTTGGCAACATTACTTGCAAGTCTGTCCAAAACAAGAGATCTTTCAGACCCAAGCTTAGATAGGTCTTCTGCCATTTCAGTGTGATTGGTATCTTCTTTTATTGCTATAATAAAAGGAAATGGAAAAGGAAAGGTTGTCAAAAAGCACAGCTCTTACGTAAAACACAAGTCAAGCGACATGTGTAAAATATTTTATGAGCTGCAAATAATAGCTGGAAATGGGTACTATTTACTATTAATCTAGGATACAAAACCAGCACTGGATATTAAGGGTTGCAACTAGGATTGACCTTTTTCTATATTCTAATCAAAAATACTTACTAGAAAACATGAAAAAGAGAAAACATGTAAACACAACTCTGTGTTTTCAGAAGCAGACGTTAAGATTATATGCCATGGTGTTATCATCTACTCTATGTAAATAAGTGAGTAAATTTATTGATAGTAACACTGAAACTAGGAAACTCTAAACCCTGATACTTTGAGACATGTTTTTTCACTGTGCTGCCTGGTTTCAGTGGTATTCAGCTCTTCTTAGTGGAAAGAAACAGTTTGTGTGATCACACTTGTATCTATCCTCAGAAAATATAACTTTGTAGATTTTGCAGATATTATCAGAGGTGCCAATTTGAGAACATTGCTAGTCTAAAAATCTAGTGCATATAAATATGCTATATTGTCATGGTACAATTACGTGTGGCAGGCCACTACTGACATTTCATGGCAATACATTAGCATAGCTAAATGATATGCATGGCGTAAAGTTATTAAAGATTAAGAGAATTTAAAGACAAAGCAGGAAAAGTAAAGGCAGCAGGAAATTTGCCTGGTTTAGTTGCTCTGTTTGGAAAAACCTGATGGTATGCAGTAACTTACCATTTATATCTTTTTATCACAACAAAATTGTTATGTGAGGAATTATATAGCATATAAGCATTTACTGAATAAACCGTTAGCAAGTGAATTATCTACTTGCCAAGTTCTAAATATTATGTGGAAGCAGATAACATTAGTTTTTACAAAAGCATAATTGATAACCCAACTGTTTTAAGAAATGTAAGAAATATTTAAAGAGGTATTCCAAACGTTTTAACTGCAGAAGCAGTGTGTAAATAATTAAGTATACTCTTACTGTTTCTAAAGCATTTAAGAGGGTATATAGCACCCAGATGCTCCTACTCAAATGGTCTTGATTAATGTATTATCTATTTACCTCACTTTATTAAAGGATTAACGCAATACCAAGGAGGAAAGAAACCAGCAATGATCTTACAGAAACAATTGTTTCTGGTAAACGAGCTGGTAAGGTTTATAGGGCCATTTTAAAACATTTGAACTCCATTATTCTTCAGTAAGAGAGATTGTTTACAAAAAGAAAATATGCAAGATAGTTGAGAATCATTAGAGCACTATTAAAAATAGAGAAAAAGGATTGATCTGGACATCTTTACACAACAAATCTCAAAGGCATTTTGACTAATGAGTTAACGATAGTGTAGCTATTCTATTAGAGACACCCACCTACTAGGATGTTGGACTTCCTATGGCCCTTAAAACTGCACCAATTTATCTTGGCATAGATTTTACTAAAAACCAAAATCATTTTGCATGAATATTGTCCTTTATGGTCAAGATGGCTTATTGTAGTTCCCAAAAATTAGACAAAATTATAGACATGCTATGCTATGAACAGTTACAAAGGATTTAAGGATTCAAGGGGTTTTCTCACTACAAAGATGAGCTTTCAACATAAATGGACAGTTAAATGAAAACATTTTTTTAAAGAAATTGTTCAGTAGATTTAACTTTTGCCATGAGATAAGAGTGTTTTTTTTTTATGTGCGCTGAAGTGCATACCAGATGGACATCTGTTAAATAATTAACAGAGAGCACAGAGTGATGTTTCCCTACTGATGGACTGAGATTGAAGCAAACTAATTATATTTACATATCTGCAGATAAAGCATGGCTTTATCTGTAATCTTGTTAGAGATAACTATCTCCTGCACTGTCAGAGTAACAGCTCCCTAGACATTGAATATTCTAATCACTAATGTAGGACCATCCACTAAGTGAGGAGACACAGTAAGCGCTAAACTGCTAAAATTCAGTGAAACAATGTGGTAAGATAACCCCTTTAAGATGTGAGAACTATAAAGGCCAGGGAAGCGAGGTAAATTAACTATTATGTTCCTGGACCTAATTTTTGGTTCTATGACCTTGACCCTTGTGACCTGCATTGTCCTGCTGAAAGAACTGCTTTCTTCCATAAAGGAATGAACTTGGTGGGAAACAATGCTTATATAACCCCTGCTGTCCAAATACCCAAACCTATTTATTAGAGGTCAGGGATGCCAAGAAAACATTTCCACACAATTATGCCACAATCCCCAGCTTGAACTGTTTACACTTAATGGTTCATTTATTCATGCTACCAGTGCAAAATTCTGACCTCCAGCATGGTGCAACTGAAATCTGGACTCATCTGACCAGGTAGTTTTTTCCCCTGCCCAGTTATCACATTTTTGTATTCTTTAGCCCACTGAAGTCTTGCCTTTCTGTTCTCTTTATAAAGCAATAGCATTCAAACTAGTTGTCTGCTGTTTTGGAACATAAATGTAAAGGAACCATGAGATGAGATTTGGACAAATTAGGAGGAGTACCAGCATTGCATTTGGTTGCAATTTGCTTGCACGTTTTTTTATGTCTATAAGATCCCTTTTCACTGGATATTTTACGTTCAATCAAAACATTTTTGGTATATTCTCAATACTAATATATGTGAAAACCCCACAGTGTTGACAATATGTGAAACACTGGCATTAAGGTCGTCTAGCACCAATAATTAAATAGTAGCATACCTAAAAAAAAAAGAACAGTTTTGTTGTGTGGCAACTGCAAATACTTTACAGTTTTGTTGTTTATACATGCCAGGAGCAGATGTTGCCATAAATTACATATTTTGAAACATAGTTTTCTATAGCATATCATGCAGTTAGCCTAAGGCTAGGGCCACACAGCATAGGCCCAAAAAAGTTTTAGCTTTTTTTCTGTCGGCCCGTACAATTGAATGTATGGGAAACCGACGGAAAAACGCAAGGTGCCAGTGGTTTTTACAACATGTGTAGACTACAGATGTTTTTTGTATTAAAGACTATGGGCATGCAAAACGGTCGGAATTTCAGCGGTTTCAAAATACTAAAACCGACGAAAATCCGATCGTTTTCGTGTGCTGTGTAGACATAGCCTAACACTGGCTTGAACTTTTTGTTGTTAAGAATAAGGTTTATTTTTAATACCACAAATATTTTTAAACCATTGAATTTATTGGATTAATTCTGTATAATAATAAACACACCTAAGAAACACTATTGAGAGCCAGGACCACATACACTGTACTGTATGGGGCTGCCCCATTATACATTTCTATGTATCACACTGTTCTGTCACACCTTACAGAAAGTCACTAATAAAATGGTAAAAGCATGTCACAATCTAAACCTTAAAGACTGTGCAATAGGACCGATTACCTCCATCAATGGCTTCCTTATAGGGTGTAGATTATGATGCATTCAACTGAGTACTGTCAGTTTTACACTGAATAGCTAAATTTAGTTATGTCAACTGGTTATTGCAAATAGTGTTCCTCATTGTAATTATTCAATAAACATCCTTCAGTATTTGTACCAAATAATCACTATTACTAATCACTTTGTACTAAATAATGACTTATCCATCTTTATTGAGAAGCACAGTCGATCAAGAAAATGCTTTTGGCATACATTGGGCCCAGTTTACCCTTTGCATACATTTAGGGCATGCATAGGCGCTTCTAGACATAAAACCCAAATGTGTGTATAAATGAAAATAGCTTTGTGTTATTTACATAGCTGTAAGATATTATTAATTAAGTGTCACTGTATCATCAACAGCATTGTTGCATTTGAAATTAGTAAATATTTTTCTATCCCTAAGACTGTACTCTCATTGTCGTAACACAGTCTATAAATTGAATTACCTGAGTAAATATTATTCTGAAGGCCCATACTTTGCAAGTAGTTATGACATCTTTCTTTATGTTCTTCCAAAGAGCTGCGTTGTTTGTAACTCCGGCCGCAATAGCCACACTTATGTGGTTTACCTACTGTTAATGAAAAAGTAAAACAAGGTAAACTACTATGTCCTGTGTAAGGTTATTGTTACATACTACTCTCTAAAAACAGCATAGTGATAGAATTTAAGATATCTATTAGTGCACACTGAGCTGCAATGTACTCTTCTGATAATACTTTTCACTCCTCTGTCTGAAATTTTGCAGAGAGCACCTAGGCGTGGACAGGTTATGATGAAATTATGTTTTTTTTCCACTTCCAGATTATGGCCTCAACAGTGTTCTCTGAAACCTTCTTCTATAATCAATGCCATCAGTATGTTTTACAACAACAATAAGGTCTAGAAGATCTTGTGGCAGCTCACTAGTTTTACCCATCATGAAAGGTTTCTTGTGTGGCACCTTGATAATGAGACAGCTTTTTATAGGCCATCAGTTTAACCAGCTGATATTATTTTTTAAGTGGCAATATTGTTTTCCAAATGCTGACAGATTTTAGCTGGTATAATATTTAGAGTGAAACGCACACGGTTGTAAATAGGTGCTAGTGGAAAGGGTAATGCAACCCGACTTATAAACAACATTAGAAATCCAAAGGACATGTCAAGTGATTAGGCTCCAAATGTGTATTTACTGAATATCATAAAGGTGCTATACCTATATTTATGTTTACAATGTTGTTTAATTGTTGATGGGTTCAATATTCACTTTTTTTTTTTTTTAAAAGTGGCGAGCTTAGTGTAAAAACTGTTTAAAAGTTGCAAATTTTTTGGCACATGACGTTTGCATTAAGGCTATGTCTACACAGCAATTTGAAAATGTGGTCCAAAATCAGACAGCATTTTCAAATTGCTGGACCGCGCCGCACCGCTGTCTTCTTGTGCGAATTGCGGTCATATTTCGGATTCCCCTTGGCCCAGTATATTGGGGCTGCAGGAATCCGACGTCGATCCGGCGGAATATACATGTTGTATATTCCGCTGGACGGTTTCCGGTTTAGGGAAACCTCAGTAAACCTTTGCAGTAGACTACAGCAAGGATTTTCTAATGAGGGTACAGATGGTTTTTCAGAGTATTCAAAATACTGAATCCACTGAGAAAACAACCGAAATCCTTTGCTGTGTAGAACTACCTTTAAAGTGACAACTTTTCTTTAAAATGACAACTGGTGCAAGTCACTTCACAAATAGCCTCCTATGTGTGTTTATAAATGCTCATTTCCTTGTTGATTGAATGCAGAATACTGAATCTTCCTTTTATCCATAAATATACCATATAACCAACAAGTATATGAAAAATATTTCTCAGAATATGAAGAAATGGTCTCAAGAAAGTCAATGCATTTGTGGGTACTCAGAACACCTTTTTTAAGTCATGTGACATAGAAAAAGAGATTTCAGTTTTTATGGTGTTTTACATATCAAGGTAGTTGTTTGTACTTCAGAGCTGCTCTTCACACTGTAAATGTGGACAAGATATTATAACCATCTTCAGTTATTTTAAAGGTTAGGATACCAAGTCTTCTTGTCATCCAATTTTATACGACTATACAAATGTTGTTGCCTGCTGTCTCCCCCTTCACTGAACATCAGTATCACTTACCAGAATGTGTCCTGAGATGACCAGTGAGAGCGTCTCTGCGTCTGCATGCATAGTTACACAAGTGACACTTAAAGGGCTTTTCACCAGAGTGTAATTTGATGTGGCGGAGGAGATTGCCTTTCTGGGTAAATGAAGCACCACATTGGTTGCATTGAAAAGGCCGCTCTCCTGGGATAAATAAAAATAAAAACAAACAAAAAAAACAATAAAACAAAATTATATATCAATAAAGCAAATTATTTAAATAAGTGGAATACAAAAAAAGAACTACTATCTATCTATCTATCTATCTATCTATCTATCTATCTATCATGTACTGTATGTACTTATGTGAGAACAAAAACCTAACACAGTTACAAGAGAAAGATTTCAGCAAGAAACTTGTTTTCTCACTAGCACTATATGACTTCCGTCGTCTGCAGGTTTGATAGAACATGAGGCTTTCCGACTAGACCTGCCAGTTCCTTAACGCTTCACTGGCTGGGTCAATTTGATCTGAAAATCTAATTTTTTTTCTAAATCAGAATGGCACATCACAATGCAAATTCAACCTCATTTAAATAAAGTGACTGCAACATTTTTGTTTTGAAGAGCCACTCTTCCTGATCAGCAGTTTTGGAATAAACCAATATCCAATTTTGTATGTTGTGGCATTTGGTGTTTTTTTTTTTTTTTAATGTAGATTTTTTTTTTAAAAGGGTCTTTAAAATATGCTAATGAAGAAGCAAAAATAAAAAGGGAACTCATTAAAAATGCATTTCAGGATCACAAGTTCATTTCAGCGTTACATTCTTATATTTAAATGAAAGGCACTTCATTATAGCAGTTATAATAACTTCTTTTCATTTACATTTTCCCATGTATTTTCCCTTTCAATTTCTTCTCCATTACCTGTCTGTCCCTAAGCGGCCAAATCAGGGAGGAGAATGAGAGGGTGAAATAAAAATGAGCAGGCAACACTGCGCTGAGGGACATTATCCATTATCCTTGCAGGATATTATCATGGGGTTTTGAATTAATAGTCTCGAGAGCTCACAAAACTCATAGCCCATGACTGTATGTTTAGAAAAGTGAAAGCCTTCCCAAGAAGTATCGACGGTGAATTAGCACTACTATAGTCTCCCTGCTGCAACTTCCTTCACTGAAAGCTACAAATCCTATACCTCTGTACTGTACTGTGCAAATGCCTTTGTAATCCTATGTAAACAGCTTTTAGTTTGCAAACTTCCATGAAAATATCTGAAGACCAGAGACATAATGAAACTATCTATCCCTCCTGTAGTTCAGTTCATTATCATTTTGGAATATTTGGCTTACCACCGACCGATATAAAGGAATACGAAGTACTGTCAAACCTATCAAATTCCAATAACGCTGATTTGTGTGTCCAGACAGATTTATAAGATCTTGGTGCATAAGCGGTTCCAATGTGAGTTACTCTTAAAATACATACAGCACTAAAACAAATTGTCTGTCTAAAAAATATGGTCAAAGGTTTCTTGTAAAATCCCTTAGTAGACAAAAAAAAAAGCAAACAATTATACAATTTTTACCACAGGAGCTGGTTTTAGCAGAAATAGTTGATGAAAGGATAGATGATTACTACAAAACAAGGTAAACACTAGGTAAATTTAAATAATTCATGTGTGAAAGTTGATCCAGTTTAAAGGGAATCTATCACCAATACATTTTTTTTTTACTAATTTAAACAATATATTTTTTTCTTCTTCGCTGTTTTAATTTTCTAATTGTAGATTTTTTTTTATTTCTTTGTATGATTGTGGAGACAGGTGAGCTGTTTTTAATGGCAATTCTAGAGATACTTTACAACAGCTTCATGGACATATTAGCCTCTAAACATAAACAGACCCACTGACTTCTATAGGAGATTTTCTAGGCATGCTCTCTGACCAGGGAAGAAATCACTGTACAGGAATGGGGAGAAGGGGAGCTGTGACTATCTACTATTGTGAATTGTGGATCCTGTGGACTCTTTTAGTGTAAACCTGCTGGTGCTGATAATGAGGAGACTGCTGAAAAGTTTTCTCTACAGAACAGGAAGTGTCAGACAATTATTAGGCCTAGAGGCAAAAGTGAATACTGCAGGATTTTAGATTTTTTTTTCTTCAAATATTGATAGTGATATTGAATGTAAAAAAGCATAATCAAAAGTTCTTAAAAATATGTGTTTAACATAAAAACATAAGTTAAACAATAGGTCATATTTGATGACATATTCGTTTTAAATGAAATGTATTACCACCATCATAATTATTATTTTTTTTTTATTATTTAAAACCAGACACTGATACATATTATTTTCTTCTTAGTTGTTTTTATTTTCTAATTGCAGATTTTTTTAATTCTGTTTTCTTCATATGATTATGGGGGCAGCCATCTTGCCTACGCTGCTTTTAACAGCATTAAGATGTTTTACCAGACATAGGAGCCTCTGAACATGAGATGACTTATTGACTGCTAAAGGACAGTTTTCTAGTCATGCTCTGTGACCTGGGAGGAAGTAATTGGGTAGTTAGGGGGAGAAGTGAAGCTTTGACTATCTCCTCTTGTGAATTGTGGATCCTGTGTTATATACAGTATCTCACAAAAGTAAGTACACCTTTCACATCTTTTAAATATTGCATTATATATTTTCATGTGAACTCTGAAGATATGACACTTTGATACAATGTAAAGTAGTCAGTGTACAGTTTGTCTAACAGTGTAGATTAGTTATGCCCTCAAAATAACTCAACACCGAGTCATCAATGTCTAAACCACTGGCAACAAAAGTGAGTACATCTCACTAAGTAAAAAATGGACAAATTGTGCCCAATTTTCCATTCTCCCACCATGCGGTCATGTGAATCGTTACTGTTACAAGGTCTCAGGTGTGAATGGGGAGCAGCTGTGTTACATTTGGTGTAATCACGCTCAAATGCTCTCATACTTGTCACTGGAAGATCAACATGGCACCTCAAGGCAAAGAACTGTCTGAGGATCCAAAAAAAAAATGTTGCTCTACGTAAAGATGGCTTAGGCTATAAAAAGATTTCCAACACCCTGAAACTAAGCTGCAGTATGGTGGCCAAGACCATATGGTGGTTTAACAAGACAGGCTCTATTCAGAACAGGCCTCCAGATGGTGTAAAGCGTGTGTCGCGGCAACCTGGTGAGGAGTGTCATGGTTTGGGGATGCATGAGTGCTGCCGGCTGTTGGGAAGTACAGCTTATTGAGGAAACTATGAATGCCAACATGTACTGTGACATACTGAAGCAGAGCATGATCTTTCCCTTCAGAAACTGGGCCACAGGTCCAACATAATAACAACCCCAAACACACCTCCAAGCATGTCTCCAGACCTAAACTGTGGGGCATCCTCAAACGTAAAGTGGAGGCGCACAATGTCTCTAATGCCATGTTCACACGGCAATATCCTGGACATATTTCAGTCCGTAATTACGCGCTGGATTGCGCAAAGTACGGGCTGAATATGTCCTAGTAACTACGGTAATCCACAGTTCTCATAGAGAATTATGGATTACATCTCCTCTTCCTGTCGGTGAATACGCCGCGGGGGGAGATAATTGCCATGTCAATTACCAGCGGCGTATACGCACCGCTGGTAATGCAAGTCAATGAGCCGGCGAGGTGCTGGCCCCCCGCACCCGCCCCGGCCACACGGCGTAATTGCGGGGCGTAATTACGTCACACAGTTAAGCCGTGTGAACATAGCATAACATGCACCAGCTCTGTGATGTCATCATGGAGGAGTGGAAGAGGATTCTAGTGGCTGCAACCTGTGATGCTTTAGCGAACTCCATGCCCAAGACAGTGCTGGAAAACAGTGGTGGCAACACAAACTTATTTGTCCATTTTCACTTGAGTGTGTACTCACTTTTGTTGCCAGCAGTTTAGACATTGATGGCTGTATGTTGAATTATTTTAAGGGCAAACCAAATTTACACTGTTATACAAGCTGTACACTGACTACTTTACATTGCATCAAAGTGTCAAATCTTCAATATTGTCCCATGAAAAGATATAATATTTACAAAAATGTGATCTGGAAATCACTGATACAGGTCCCCTATGCGGACAAGTAAAACAAAAAATGTGAAAAAGCAAAAAACAAAGCAAAAAGTAAAACACACAAAAAAAACAAAACCCCATGACCACCTTTTTTTCCCTTTACAAATGCCAATCGCCCCCAAAAAGATACAAAATAAATATAATATGCATTTTTGGTATCGCCACGTGTGTAATGACCTACCCTATAAATCTATTATGTTATTTAACCCGCATCATGAACGGCATGAAAAAAAAAACAATCATAGAATTATGAAAAGTACTGAGGGAGAGACTGTAGAGGGCGATGAGAAAAAAGCAAACCTATTAAACAATTTTTTCTTCACTGTATTTACTGAGGAGGGTGACCTTTCTGTTGATGAGCAACGGGATGAGGTAAACTCAAACTTAAATGATTCTTGTCTTACCAAGGAAGAAGTGCAGCTCCGTCTAAAGAAGATTAACATAGACAAATCCCCAGGTCCTGATGGCATACACCCACGTGTCCTAAGGGAGTTAAGTAATGTCATAGATAGGCCTCTATTCTTAATATTTATGGCCTGTCTAATAATGGGGTATGTCTCAAAGGATTGGTGCATAGCAAATGTGGTGCCAATTTTTCAAAAGGGGTCAAAAAGTGATCCTGGAAACTATAGGCCGGTAAGTTTAACTGTTGTGGGTAAAATGTTTGAAGGTTTTCTAAGAGATGCTATCCTGGAGTATCTCACTGAAAATAAATGTATTACGCCGTTCCAGCATGGGTTTGTGAGGGATCGGTCCTGCCAAACTAATCTCATCAGCTTCTATGAGGAAGTTAGTTCTAGACTGTATCTAGGTGAATCATTGGATGTCATATATCTAGATTTCTCTAAAGCATTTGATACTGTGCCACATAAAAGGTTGGTAAGTAAAATGAGAATGCTTGGACTGGGGGAAAATGTGTGCAAGTGAGTAAGAAACTGTCTCAGTGATAGGAAACAAAGGGTGGTAATTAACGGTACATACTCAGACTGGATCCCTGTTACTAGTGGGGTACCACAGGGGTCAGTATTCGGCTCTATACTCTTTAATATTTTCATTAATGATCTTACACATGGATTGCACAGTAGAATATCGATCTTTGCAAACCATACTAAGTTCTGTAAAGTCATCAACACAATAGAGAACAATGTGTTATTACAAAGGGATCTGGATAAGTTGGAGGCCTGAGCAGAGAAATTCCAGATGAGGTTTAACACAGATAAATACAAGGTTATGCACAAGGGGAGGAAAAATCCATTACATGATTACATGTTAAATGGAAAAACGCTGGGTATAAGTGACATGGAGAAGGATTTGGGAATCCTGGTGGACAGTAAACTTAATTGTAGCAGCCAGTGTCAGGCAGCAGCTGCCAAGGCAAATAGGATTATGGGGTGTATTAAAGGAAGCATAGATGCACATGATGAGAACATTATTCTCCCATTATACAAGTCACTGGTTAGACCACACATGGAATATTGTGTACAGTTTTGGGCACCAGTGCACAGGAAAGACGCTGTAGAGCTTGAACAGGTACAAAGGTGGGCAACAAAAATGATAAAAGGGCTGGGTGGACTACAGTACCCAGAAAGATTAGCAAGATTAGGGTTATTTAGTTTAAAGCAAAGACGGTTTCGGGAGGGGGGGGGGGACATAATAAATATGTTCAAATATATTAAAGGTCAATATAGAGATCTCTCTCAAGATTTATTTATACCCAGGACTGTATCAAGAACAAGTGGGCATCCTCTACATCTTGAGGAACGAAAGTTTCTACATAAACATAGAAAGGGATTCTTTACTGTTAGAGCAGTGAGACTGTGGAACTCTCTGCCAGAGGAACTTGTCATGGTGAATTCAATAACAGAGTTCAGAAATGGTCTGGATGCATTTCTGGAGCGTAATAATATAACAAGTTATAGTGACTATGATTCTGGAGTAGGGCCGTTGATCCAGGAATTATTCCGATTGCCAGATTGGAGTCGGGAAGGAATTTTTTCCCTAAAATAAGGACAATTGACTCCTGCCTCATTGGGGTTTTTTGCCTTCCTCTGGATCAACACTTTAGCACAACAGGCTGAACTGGATGGACGTTTTGTCTTTTTTCGGCCTTACAAACTATGTAACTATGATTTTCGTTCATCCTCAGCACATAAAGGGGAATAAAAAGTGATAAAAAGTCATATAAATGCCAAAGTGGCACCAATGAAAACGTCAGATCATTCCGCAAAAAAAGCGCTTACACAGCTCTGTAAACGGAAAACTAAAAACGTTATGGCTATCAGAAGATAGTGATGCATAAATATTGTTTTACACAATAAAAACACTTAAAGCACTATAACAAAAAAAAACTGACCCCCCAAATTAAAAACTAACCTGCCCATGTATACTGCAGGGTGACACTTTTTAAAAGAATTGTAGTATTTTTTTCCCAACATTCCCTTTAAAAAAGGGATTAAAAATTTATAAAAAAAGTTTTTGCCCCCCCCCAAAAAATAAATTACCAAAAAAAACTTTCAACCACCCACAAAAAAAAAAAAAAAAAAGGGCCCAAAAATACACCCTCTAAACACAGAAAAAAAAAAAAATGTTTTGGGCCCCCCCACGGGGTTTTTTTCCCCCTTTTTAAAAAAAGTATTTTTAAATTGTTTTAAAAGCAGTAAAACTTTTAAAAAATTTATACAATTTGGGGAAATTGCGTAATCGAATCGCCCTGCAAAAAATTAGCATCCCCTTTTATACCGCACAGTAAACCACTGTGAAAAATAAAAAAAACACTACCAGGATTGCTGTTTTTTTGATCATCCGCCTTCCCAAAAAACCCTTGAAAAAAAGCTATCGAAGAACAAATAAAATTGATAATGGTACCAAGGGAAACGGTTTTACTCATCACACAAAAAAAAAATTAGCCCATATACAGAAAAAAAAAAAATTTTAGGCTGAAAATTTATAAAACAAATGCATTTCTATTGTGTAAAGCAATAAAAAAAATAAAAACTATAAAAAATTTTTAATATTATTTTAATTCTGCCCCACCCACAAGAAAAGATATCAGGTCTTTTAAAACCGCCTGTTTAAAGCTGAAGGGGTTAATTTTCCACACGGCGTTTTTTTAAATATTTTTTTTGGTACTTTTTAACGAAACCAAAAACAACCCCAAAATGTATTTGAAAATGTTTAAAGTGGTTTTACTTTTAATTCAGGAAAAAAATACTATTGTCGTTGATACGATACTGTTTTTACAAAATTTTTTGCATTGCAAAAGGGATTTTTTCAAAAAAAATTTTGGAAACTTTTCCCCAAGTTCTTGATCCTTTTTATAAAAGCCCAGGGAAAACCCCCAAATATGGAAAAGTTTTTTGCAGTCCAGAAAAGGGAACCCAAAAAAAGGCCCACATTTGGGTAGTACGTTTTTGGGATTTTTTTAAAACGCTAAAACGTTTTACATAGGGAAAAAGAGATCTTCCTAGGGTGTTTTTAATTTTTTAGCACCTTAAAGTGCCCCGCAAACAAATCCCAAAAAACACAGAAAAACCTCCAAAATATAATAAATATTTTGTTTTACATGGGAAAAAAAGGGGATAAAACAGACCCTTAAAACCAGTACAAGAAAAAAATGGATTTGAAAATTTAAAAATGAAGAAATTTTAAAAAAAAAGACATATAAAGTGCATAAAAATAAAATAAAATTTATTAGAAAATTTAGAAAAATTTTAGCCAAAAAAATTTAATGTCAAAATTATATAAAATATAAATTATATAAATATATATATAAATTTTAAATTTCCAACGGACAAAAGTCTCCACTACAAAATGTATTTCCCAAAATCCGTGAAAATTACACTAATTTTACATCAAAAAGCCCCGAGATTTGTACAAAATGTTTTTTTTAAAAAATTTTCATACCCCAAAAATTTTAAAATTTTATTTTTGGGTGCTTTTAACTTTAAACAATTCAGTATACACAACAAAAAGGGAGCACAGCAAAAGGAAAGCGGGACCTGTGGGCCCCCCAAGGGAGGATTTTTTTTTCACCCGACATGCTTTAATGGGTTTTTTTTTCTGAAATTTTCCCGCCGGTGTATAAACTTAATACATGTAAGGTGCATTCCCCTGCGCCCCAAAATTTCCGGGAAAGCGCCCACACCAGGCGAGGCAGGGGAAAATTGCCGCCCCCATTTAAGGGGCGCACTTTTGGCGCTGACAAAATGAGGTGCAGCTTTTTAAAAGGGAAAAAAACGTGAAAACGGGGGCCTCGACGATCTCATACATGTGCCCCTACTGTATATTGACACAGTCAGATTTCAAACAGGGGCTCTGTGAGGTTTAAAAAATGGCGGGGGAAAGGGGGTTAAACCTAACCCGTGAAAAAATCCAACAAAAGAAGAAGCTTTTTTTGTCCCTTTGAATACAATATTTAATTCTTTTAAAAGATGTTTTCTTTCAAGAGAACAATATATTACTATGATGTCATTAAAAAAATATTCAAATTTGAAGCCCTTTGTAAAAAAAAAATTTCTGGGAACAAGTAAAATTAAGAACCCTGGAAAAATTAAAAGGGCAGGCGGGAAGGATTTCCTTTGATAAAGGAAACTTTCCCCTGGTACATTAAAAATTTTGTTCAGCACTAAACTTTTCAAAATTCTAATATCTTATTGCAATGTAATTAAACCCCCATGTTTTTACGAATTTTTGATTTTAAAGTTTTCCTTTTGCATTAAACTTTTTTTGTTACTATGACAATTCCAGTAAAAATTTAGGGAGAATGTAGGGAACTGGCGGATCGAATCAATTTGCACTATTTTTCAATGTAAAATGCCCCTTTAAATTTTAAAAAGGGTTTTTGTGTGTTAAAAAATGGTGTCTAAATTATTGGGCACCTCGCCTGTGTTTTTGGCGCATTAGGGAAATTAAGTAAGCACCAAACATTAAAAAGGGTTTAAGATAGGCTGGAAAATAAAAGAAAAGTCATTAAATCATGTCATGTTTACTTAGAAACAGGTACTGATTTTTTCTTGGGGGGGGGGGGACCACAGTTTTTTACTTGCTGTAGAGAAAAGGCTATGCTACCTGCATCAACAACAAACGGCCCAAAAGCGGTTGTTTTTCTCCATGCAGGACCGGGGTTTTTTGCACGCTTTTGTGACAAAAGCCGCGGGCTTCTCGTTTGCCGCGTCCCCCATACCTTTGATTGTAGGGCAAGACGCAAAAAGACGAGAAGCCCGGGTTTTAATAAAAAATTTGATAATACGCCGTGCCGAAAGGGCAGAGAAAAGCACTGTGTAGCGAGCTCGTTTTTTCTTTTGCGGTAGGGGGCCCACTAACGTTCGTATCTCGGGTTTTTAAAAAACAAAAAAGCGCTGGAGATTGATCTTTTTGCTTAGCAGTGTGGACATCCTAAAGGGTGAGAGAAGCAAAAAAACTTTTAAAATTTAATGAGAAAAATTTAAAAAATCTGAACAACATCACAGGGGGTTTTTAATGTAAATTATTTTTTAGATTCTTTTAATTTTAGATACTTTTATAGGAATATTTTTATTTTTTTTGGGGATTTATTTATTTTAGTTTAATTTTATAGAAAATTTTTTTTATTACATTAAAAAATTTTAATTTTTTATTATTTGATAATTTATCATAAATGACTTTTTTTTAAATGTAATAGTGAAAATTTGAGAAAATTTTGGACATTGTTTACCCAACCAAACCCTAGCTCCACCGACCCCTCAGGCTCAACAGCCCACTTAAAATAGGGTGCCTGTTGAGCAGAATGTGCCAGTTTTCCCGAACCAAATTCATATGCTCTAATTTTACGATGGGGTGCGTACCCCCCAAAATGCCCCATCAGTTGGGCGCTTTAAAAAGTGTTGGCTTATAACAACACATCATTGACGGATTAACATTGTACCTGCCCTTTTGGCGCTTTTAGGGCCAGAAAAGATGAAAAACCCAAAAAATTTTCTCCCGTAGTATTTGGTATTATTCTATAAAAATTTTTTCTTAACAACGCCACCCTTTTTATAGTGAATTGGTGCATGACAAAACAAAGTAGTATTACTGATATGTAAACCAATAGTTAAATAAATCAATAATAAAATATTTATTTTGCTTACAAACTGACTACTTTTGCAGTTAAAAAAATAACAAACACCTGAAAAACAATATGAAAATTGCCTTTCTTGGTGGACTGTTAAAGGGGTTGTCTCACTTCAAGGATTGCTTTTTATGTTAAAGATCTTGCAAAAACAAGTCACTTTTAAATTTTGTCCATTAACAGTGCCAAACCTTTCTTGATTCCCTTTGTTTTGGGTGTCAGCTGGGGTACTATACTACAACTTTTTGATTATCCTATGGGCTGCCAGCATGGTTGCCATACTAAAGACCTGGGTTTTTTCTCAGCCTAGTAGAAAGGCAAAAAACGCCCCAAAATTCAAAATGAAACCCAAGAAAACAGGATTGAGGTGGATGAATCAATTAGTGAAAGAACCCCCTTTTAAATAAACAACACATTTTCAATGTCGGGTGGGGGACCTGGTAAAAAAACAGGTCATCTTATCCATCGGGCACACCAGGCAATTGCCTGGGGGCCCCACAAGCATAGGGGCCACAGATGGTGAATGTATATTCAGGGAAGCCATGGCACATGCCTCGCATCCCTGGGCTGGCACTGCTTATTTAACTGTTTGTGTGTTCTTAGGACGTGCAAACAAAACCATGGTACCATGGTGTACAGGGGAGCTATTGGGTCCCTGCCTGCAATTAACTTGTGGCGCCTACAAGACAGCAGGGGGTGCCCAAAAGGCGTGATGATGTGCTTTGGGGTGGTTAAAGCCATGGCCCATGTGGGGTATTTTGGGCATGGGTAGAACATGACCCTGGTGTAGCACAAAATTTTGGTAGGGCCAACTGCTCTGTTATGCCCGAGGCCCATAATCCTGTTAAGACGGTCCTGGTAACAATTATAATGCTAGCTCTGTCTGAAGTGCTTGAAGGGCAAATTAAATGAAGCACATGCACTGCAGTTTCCCACTACTGCATAGGTAAACTATCAAACACGTATACATTTCAACAACCACTAAACAGATTTTGGAAATGGCTCAGAGAATCTGAGGAAGGGTCCAGGCACACAGTAGCAGCCTATGAGCACTGTGTTAAAGATCCATACAACACATAACTGGTATGGCGTGTGCACAACGCTTTAATATTTATTTACATGGGTAGATTAACTGACATTAATTAGCATTAATTGACAGATATCTGAATCTGCTCAGGGGATAAACAACTGAATCTTTTGACCAACATTTTAACAGGTAAACCCAAAACCCAAAGATCAGTATTTGAAGAGTGACATAATTAGTGTCGCTCTTCCTTCTATATATCCATTCTTAAGGTATGTTCACACGGCGTAATTTCTTTGCGCATTTCGCCGCGTATTTGTGCTTAATACGCGGTGAGATGTACGCCGCAATTACGGTAATCCATAGCTCTCATAAAGAACTATGCATTACGCCTCTCCCTGCCGGGGGGAAATTCATGTCACTTAACCCCACGATTACTGCTGCGAGTACGGGTGTCAAGGGGGCCCGGGGGGCTGCCGGACCCCCCCCTTTTGGGGTACGCGCTGAAAGCGGACCCCAAATCACCCAGGGATTCGGCGCATAGTAGCGCCGCAATTACGCTGTGTGAACATACCCTTAGTGTAGAAGCAAAATGAACTGGTATCTGTAGTTTAAAAGAGAGGGTATGACACACATCACAAAAGCATACATTTTTGTCTTGAAACAGGTCAGACAACTAAATTAATCAATACACTGGTTAGATTGTTTAGAAAACTTTTTCACAACCATGCAAATAGAATTTTCCATAACAAGACCACCACAGTACAAATAAACACATGCAACAGAGATGCAGATGGTTTTTTTTGGATGGCTTTTTTAAAACTTTCCTAATTACTTTTTTTTCCCAAAAGTACTAATACTTAAAAAATTGGCAGTAAAACTGCTAAAATAGTCTTTTTGAGCAGTGGCTTGCCTTTTGCAACGCCACTCCCTCAAAATGTGAATTAGGCCTACAAATATTATTTGGAGTTGCTTATACATGCTTGTTTCCCAGCAGCAACCCACATGGAAAACATACATAATAGTACACTTTCAGCATATTACTAAGGGTTTTCCCCAATAGTAGCTGGAAGAATTTATCACACATGAGCCACACCACATCACCAGTTTGACAAGGAGGGTTTTGCATAGGTCATGCCTTTTTTTTGGGGCGAAAAAAAAAAAAAAAAAAAAAAAAAAAAAAAAGTTGTCAGGCCGGGTTACAGAAATATTTAATAGGAAATAAAAGTCACACATTAGCTGACTAAACTTATTTTTATTTAGCTGATTAACATGAAAAATGTATTTAGAAAAGTATTTTTTCTCATTTCAGAACAATAAGGCTATTTATCGCTTTTTGGGGCCCTCCACCCTTTCAAGTACAGCATTGGATCTAATTTTTAGCTACAGTAAATATTTAAAAAACAAGGCGTACAACAGGTTACTAAACTTACATTTAGTTAGATGACTAAAATGAAAAGTCTAAACAATTCATCTGTTGTGCAGCGGCCTAAACTAAGTGATGAATTTCTTCTAAAAACACAGGTGGAAAAAATGTTTGGCACTCTTCCATTAAAGAAAGAAAAACCCACAATGGTCACTGAAATAACTTGAAACTGTCAAAAGTAATACCGTATATACTCGAGTATAAGCCAAGTTTTTCAGCACAAAAAATGTGCTGAAAATTCCCCCCTCGGCTTATACTCGAGTCACTGTCGGCATTTGGGCGCTGCGATGGCCCGTGCGCCGACAGGGACGCTTTAGTTATATGCGACTCCTCAGGGAGTGCATATAACTGAAGGCCGAGTACAGCTGACAGCGTCTGGGCGCAGTGGTGGCCCAGGCGCTGTCGGCTATCTCTTCCCCTGCATGCGACTCCTCCGGAGCGCATAGAGGGGAAGATACCACTGCAGAGCAGAGAGCGAGCGCTCCGTGCTCCGCTGTGGACTCCGGGCGGCCGCAGACTCGCGGCTGTCCGGAGATACCGGCACAGGCAGCGTGTGTCATCCCGCTGCGTGCGCGGCCTGATGACATCACCCGCCTGTGCCGAGAAGATGGGGAAGGCGCGCGGGAGGCCGGACAGCAAAGGCGGAGCGGCGAGGAGACGGGGGCAGCGGGAGCCGGGTTTAAAGTGTGGTTTTTTTTTGTTTAAAAAAACCCTGTCTATACCTGCCTATAGCATTGCCTAAAGGACCTATACCTGCTTATAGCCTGCCTAGAGGACCTATACCTGCCTATAGCCTACCTAGGGGACCTATAACTGCCTATACCCTGCCTATAGCCTACCTAGAGGACCTATACCTACCTATACCCTGCCTATAGCCTACCTAGGGGACCTATAACTGCCTATACCCTGCCTATAGCTTTCCTAGGGGACCTATATCTGCCTATAGCATTGCCTAGAGGACCTATACCTGCCTATACCCTGCCTATAGCCTACCTAGGGGACCTATAACTGCCTATACCCTGCCTATAGCCTGCCGAGAGGACCTATACCTGCCTTTTACCGCCTATAGCCTACCTAGGGGACCTATAACTGCCTATACCCTGCCTATAGCCTGCCTAGGGGACCTATATCTGCCTATAGCATTGCCTAGAGGACCTATACCTGCCTATAGCCTGCCTAGAGGACCTATACCTGCCTATACCTGCCTATAGCCTGCCTAGGGGACCTATACCTGCCTATACACTGCCTATAACCTACCTAGAGGACCTATACCTGCCTATACCCTGCCTATACCCTGCCTATAGCCTACCTAGAGGACCTATACCTGCCTATACCCTGCCTATAGCCTACCTAGAGGACCTATACCTGCCTATACCCTGCCTATAGCCTACCTAGGGGACCTATACCTGCCTATACCCTGCCTAGGGGACCTATACCTGCCTATACCCTGCCTATAGCCTGCCTAGGGGACCTATACCTGCCTATACCCTGCCTAGGGGACCTATACCTGCCTATACCCTGCCTATAGCCTGCCTAGGGCCCTAATAACTGCCTATACCCTGCCTATACCCTTTGCCTGGGGGACCTATATCTCCCTTTAATCCTGCCTAGAGGGACCTATACCTGCTTATAACGACCTATACCTGCCTATGGGGGCAATTACCTGTCTATGAGGACCTATATCTGCCTATAACAACCTATACCTGCCTATAACCTGCCTATGGGGACATATAGCTGCCTATACCAGCCTATAATCTGCCGATGGGGGACATATAGCTGCCTATATCTGCCTATGGGGGACATTAAAATGCCTATACCAGCCTATATCTGCCTATGGGGGACATTAAGCTGCCTATACCTGCCTATGGGGGAAATTAAACTGCCTATGTAATTTTTGGTATCTATTTTTTTTTTAAAATTCAACAGTAGCCGCTGCGTTTTCCACCCTAGGTTTTATACTCGAGTCAATAAGCTTTCCCGGTTTTTGTGGCAAAAGTAGGTGCCTCGGCTTATACTCGGGTCGGCTTATACTTGAGTATATACGGTAAATTGAAGATGACTGAAAACTAAACTACTGAAAATCAGACATTGTGTTTGAATTGTGGTTAAGCCAAAAAAATAATAATAATGAAATTGTCCTGGACAAAAATGACATTACCCCTAGAAAGGATTGAAAATAATTTGACCATAAGGGTATGATGAACTAAATTGTGCTCTGTAATTAGCATCACAAGTGTCTTCAAACTTAGTTAAAGGGTGAAAAGTTGTCACTTTGCTGCTCATGGTGTGTACCAAACTAAACATGGACCAAAGGAAGCTAAGGAGACAGTTGTCTCAAGAGATTAGAAAGAAAAGAAACCAGTGTTGAAAGCAAATCATAAAAAAGCAAGACTCGAATTTGCCAAAATGCATGACAAGCCACATGGATAGAGGAGACAAAACTGGAGCTTTTTGACAATTCACATCAGCTCTAGGTTCAGACAGGCAAAAACGAAGCATACAAGGAAAAAACATTGTACATACTTGGAAACATGGAGGACACTCACTTATGTTTTGAGGCTGTTTTGCTGCATCTAACAGCGGGTGTCTTAAATCTGTTCAGGGTACTATGTAATCTCAAGGCTATCAAGGCATTTTGGCCAATGTGCTGCCCAGTGTCAGAAAGCTTGGTCATGGGTCCTTCAACAGGATAACGATCCAAAACACACAGCTAAAAACTTCAAAAAAATGAGCAAAGAACTATTCTTAAGTGGCTTCTATGAGCCCAGATTAAAATCCTATTGAAAATCTGTGGAAGAAGCTGAAACATGCAGTGTGAAGTAGTCAACCTCCAAATGTAAAAGCAGTTGGATCAGGAGGTTTGAGCCAAAATACCTGTGGACAGGTGCAGAATTCTCATTGAGGGTTAGAGAAATCAAATGTTTGCAGTAATTGCCTTGAAAGAATGTGCAACAAAATATTAAGGTAAGGGTATAATCATTTTTGTCCAGGCCAGTTTCATTAGTTTGTTTTTTTAATTTTTTCTGTTGAACCACAATTTAAAAGCAATGTCTAATTTTCATTAGTTGATTTTTCAGATTTAATATGGTTTCCCGGGAGTCCTTCTGGACATTCCTGTTCTGTCCCAGTGGCCACCCCATTCTGTCTCGGTGGCCATCCCTTTCATCTTGGCTGTAGCAGTGAATGTCCATCGTTCACTTGACAGCTGCAGCCAATCACAGGCCCAGCGTTCGCAGTTATTCAAGGAAACCTGTCAGGTGGTTTATGCTGCGCTACTGGAGCGCAGAATGTAACAGAGATAGGTTGAGCTCTGAGATATGTAGGTTTGCATGACTTGATACTGAATTTCTGAGTAAAAAAGAGAAAATCTGTGAAAGTGAAACTGAAAATATTGCTGATCTCACCCACAAACAGTGATTGACAGTTAGCCTGATATACACACTGATACAGGGGGAAGCTGTTAATCACTGTATGTGGGCAGGGTAAGCAGGACTCCTATTGTCTCCTAAGGTCAGTATTTTCTCTGCTTTTTACTCAGAAATCCTGCTCCAATTCCTATAAATCTATATATCACATAGCTCAGCTTCTCTCCTTTTATTATATCCTGATCTCAGGGAAGGTAGCATTAACCACCTAACAGGTTCCCTTTAAATAGGGAGTCCCATCAAGCAAGCACTCCTGGCTGTATTTGATACTGTTATTGAAATTAAAGGGAGAGTTCCAATCATATCCATTCTAAATAGAGATTTTTCCAAGCCCATCTTGAGATAAGTGGAGGTCCTATCACACACTTACAGCATATCCTTTCGCCATTAATGTGCGTGATGGGACTACTCCCTCAAAGGGGTTTTCCAACAATCTGTCATGTGCGAGATAGGACAACTCATTCAAAAGGGTTGTCTGACAATACACATTTGTCATCTATCTCCAGAATAGGTGTCAGGATCACTAGGGCCCTGAGTCCCCCATTCTTCCTCACTATGCACACATGCAAAAATAGCCAAGTACATTCAACGTTTATGGGACTGACTAATGATAGCAAAGTATATACAAAGTCTATGGGACTGACAAAAGATAGCCGAGTACATTCAAAGTGTATGGGACTAAAAAAAGAGTACAGCAGTAACTATCTTCACCAGTCCCATAGACTTTGAATGGATCAGCAGTGTGCACAGGCCTGGTGGGCCACCAGGGTCTGGGCTGCCGCACAGGCTCGGAGAATCCACTGGGGGGGGTTGGTGATTCCCCTGGTGGGCCCCGAGTTCCGGCACCGATCTGTGGCGCAGCTACAGGGGCCACAGCGATTGCACACATGACCGGATCCCTGACCGAGGAGGACACTAGTCCTGTTCAGCCCCTTAGAGGCCGCGGCGCAATCAGCATGATGTGATGTCATCGCGCCGCCTGCTCCGCAGCCTGTACTAGGCTTACAGCCTAAAAGACGCCAGAAGTGGCATCCCAGAGCAGGCTCCGAAATGATGAAACTAGAGAAGAAGAGAGAAGAGGGCTTTTTTAATATGGGCTTTTCTCTATATACCTGGTTAATTACTGGGGACAGCTCTATCTACCTGACTATTTACTAAGGGGGCAGCCCTATCTACCTGGCTAATTACTGGGGACATCACTATTTACCTGGTTAATTACTCTGGGCAGCCCTATCTACCCAGCTAATTACTGGGGGCAGCTCTATCTACCTAATTACAGGGGACAGCCCTATCTACCTGGCTAGTTACTAGGGACAGCCATATCTAACAGGCTAATAACTGGGGGAAGCCCTATCTATCTGACTAATTACTAGGGACAGCCCTATCTACCTAATTACTGTGGGCAGCCCTGTCTACCAGGCTAATTACTGGGGGCAGCCCTATCTACCTGGCTAATTACTGGGGTCGGCCCTAGCTACCTAATTACTGGGGACAGCCCTATCTACCTGGCTAATTACTGGGGAAAGCCCTATCTGATGTCAGGGGTTATTTTACTACTGTATTGGATCAACGCTGTATTCGCTGTCATGTGGTGGTGACCTGAGCTGGTGTTCTCTACATGCCGGTGTTGTAGGTTATATTGGAGCTTATCTAGACTTGTCCCTAATTGTAAAGCGAGTGCACACCTGTCCTTGACGCTGTGATTAGGGGTTTCCTCTTCTTTCTTGCTTGTGTTTATAGTGCTGTTTATTTTAGAAAGTGGCAAGGTCAATGACCAAGGGAAATTTTGTAAGCAGATAGTGTATGTGGACTGGCGGGGGGAGCGGATATTGTAAGCGGGCTGGTGGGGGTTTTGAGCCAAGGCTGCTCTTTATTACCAGTTTGGCCCTGACTGTGCAAGTTCGACAGCTACTCTGTTAAAAAATGTTCTTACTGTGTGTGTGCAGTGAGGAAGAACGAGAAACTTGGGGAACCTATTTTAGTAATCACGGGGATCCCAACAGTGGGACCTCCAGCCAACAGACATTTTACACTTGTTCTGTGTATAGCTATAGGTAACAAATGTCTTTCATGAAAAAAAAACCTTTAAGCCCTGCCCCCAGTGGCTAAGCTTCACCCAACACTGGTCTGCCAAACAGAAATGGAAGGAATTGGGGCTGAAATTTCTCCGAGACTGTTTGTTTCAGGACTATGCAGGAAGCCCTTCACACTAGGAAATAATATGGACTACTAAATTACCAATTTTCTTTATTATTGATCTCTAGGTTTATAGTTCCTTTAACCTCCTCCCCCTTATTGTTCCTTCTATATTCAACAATCCACATGTATGGCATCTACAGAGTACAGTTCATTAAAAAATGCCTCACATGTACTTTACTGTGAAAGTGTTGGCACAAAAACTGTGGCCACATAATCACTGTAGAAAGATAGCGAGTGACTGCAGTCATCTGTGATGCTACGTAGAAGGAGGACGCTATCTTTGTGACCTTATTGACAACCCACAAATGTGATTCTAGTGGAATATATTTTCTGCTGTTCCTAGTTAATCCCGTTAGAGGGACATCAGTGCTGGAGGTTTACAAACAAGGAACTCTAAAGGGTTAAAGCTTGTCAGTAAGTAATGTTAACAAGCTCTTCTTGATGATAACACATAGCAGAAAGAGACATCACCATTCCCACCACTGCTAGAGCAGCCTGTTAGGTAAAGGGGCATTTCATAACACCAATTAAAACTGTTGCCACACCAGGGGTGTGCCTTATAATTCTAGATGAGTTGTATAAAATAACAAGAAATAGCACATTTATTTTAAATAGACTACATGATTTCCTACCCTTTGTAATATTAATGTGTGGCCAAACTTGATATTTGTGACTATAGTAAAAACTAGAATCTAACAGCTCAATCTTTCACTGAAAAGAAAAATTCTAGCAGAAACCCAGAAAGTATTTTTAGAATTTTTTTTACCTCATCTAAGATCCATAAGTTTTTTAATTTAGAAAATAAAATAAAACTAAATAAGCCCAAGAATGTGCACGGAGGGTAGGAACAGTAGTCATGTCTGAGCAAACACAAATGTGACATTTGTGTATCCTCAGATAATAAAATTCAGGTATGTCACATACAGAATTTAAGAACTACAGTGCTCTGAAAACAGATTTGCCGCCTTATGAAATTCTTCTATTTTTGTTAGCTCATCACACCTAAATGGTATCAAATGTCTTATGCAATCACTAGTAATAAGTATTTTACATCGCTGGGGAGGAATTTTAGCACACTCTTCTTTTCAGAAATGTTTTAATTCTGCTACATTGAACATTATTTTGAGCATGAACTGGAAGTTTAAGATATTTCCACAGTATCTCAGAGGGATTCAAGTCTGGACTTTGACTTTGCCACTTCAAAACTTTTTTTCTTCTGAACCATTCAGAGGTGGAATACTTAATTGGAGTAATGTACTGCTGCTGCATAACCTAACTGCACTTGAGCTTTAGAACACAAACTGAAAGCCATTCTTCGCTAGGATTCAGTAGTAGAATTCATGGTTATATCAATTACAACTAGTCATCCAGCAACTGCATAAGCAAAGTGGCCTCAGACCATGACAGTACTACCACCACCTTTTTTATTTATATAAACGTTTTATTGTAAAGTGTTTTTAGCTTTAAAGCAAATGTAACGGGACAATGTCCTCCAACAAGTACCACTTTTGATATATCAATCCATAGACTATTGTCCCAAAAGTCTTAGGTACCGGCATCTATATGTTTTATGGTAAAAGCAAGAGAAACCTTTGTGATCTTTTTAATCATCAGTGGTTTACACCTGGAAACTCTCCCATGAATGCAATTTTTGCCCAGTGTCTTTCTTATTATGGAATTTTGTTCACTTATCTAAGGCAAGAGAGACATACAGTTCTTTAGATGTTCATCTGGGTTCAATGCCTTTCTGATAAAAATTTTTGGGCCAGGCACTCTTCGACAAATTTCTCTGTTTCTAGATAATGGCTCTCACTATATTTTGTAGAAGTCCCAGAGTTCTACTATAACTTAGCAACCCTTTCCAGACTGGTATCTTTCAATGGTATAGTTTTGTGTCTGTATTTGAATCTTTTTACCTGAATGCAATGCTCACCTGTACTTAGTATTGCCACAGAACAGAATAGAGAGTGGTGTAGAAATGT
Organism: Phyllomedusa bahiana; assembly: GCA_025379985.1. Classification (NCBI taxonomy): domain Eukaryota; kingdom Metazoa; phylum Chordata; class Amphibia; order Anura; family Hylidae; genus Phyllomedusa; species Phyllomedusa bahiana. The sequence continues at coordinate 57,839 of JAODAL010009052.1, forward strand.
GATCGCCTCCTAATTCTGAAACATGCTGAGACAGGTGTGGGTCCCAGCTTTGGGACCTTCACCTATCACAATTTGATGTCATATCCTATCAATATGGCATCAAAGTGCGTGGTGGAAACATCACATTAACTGGCTAATGGAGTAGACGGCAATCACCTCTTAACATGGGGACAAATAAACTCATTATTTTGATTTTTTTTTGTTTAGTGTGATTGTCTTTGTCTAAATTTAAGGTAATTTTTTATCTGAAATATTCAGGTGTGACAAAAATAGAAGAAATTAGGAAGGGGTAAATGCTCTTTCACAGCACTCTATATACAGTGCTTCTCATCATCATAATCCCTTATTATTTAAAGGGGTTTTGCCACAAAGTAAAATTGACGTGGGAAGCTTGAAAATTAAATAATAAACATTTTTACCATTCATCATTATTAAAAATGCTGAACCATTTTTGTTTTAGATGCTTTCTTAGTGATCCATAAGGTACAGCTCATCTCCAGTGGACACAACCAGTGATGAGAGCTCTTAAGTTCTGGAAGCACATGCTCAGACATCATCTCTCCTCTCAGGCAGCAACTGCCAGTATATTCCCTTCCTAGTAATCACACACACTCACTGCTGAGCAAGTGTTGAACCTCAGGTGCTGTCGTTCTACTCCTGTCCACTGTACTCCTTAGTAATAAGTCAAACAGTACAAATAAATAAAAAGAAAAAATAAACCTCAATCGGGCATGTGCATAGAGGCAAAAAGAAAAGAAAACCACAGGTTTGGCTCCTGCAGGGATTTGAACCTGGAACCACTATGATGAAAGCCAGAAGTGCTAACCACTCAGCTACATTGTAGCTACTCAAAGCTCTTTACATAGACCTTTGTTTGACTAGTGAGCACACTGTGGGGAAAGGCATGGCGTTGTCAGCCTGCTGGGTAACATGGTATGCAGTTCAAACAAATCATACACGCTTCCTTTTAAGAACACTGAACGCTGAAGCAAGACAAATCAGGAATGAAATAGCTTTGTGGCAAAACCCCCTGTAAGAACACTAATGCAAGGACACTTGTTTCTGATAATGGCCTGTCTGATTTTAGTGTGACCAAAAATGTTTGTAGTGCAGAAAAGAACTATTACATTTTCATTATATTAATATGGTTCTAGATCAAATATTAATACTGATTGTAAGGTCCAGGGACATGTGAGAAACCAGTCACTACATTACCAGATGTCCATAGCAAACAATGCATGATACAGCACCCACTTAAATTAACGATGTGAAGTAATGGATGCAGTCTTTACTTTACTCTAACTGCGAGATCCCAATTTTATTTCTCCATATCAATATTAATAGGGCTAAGCTGCTATGCCAGGGTCAAACCAAGGACAATAGTGTTTTTTGACAGACCTTCATGAAGACCTACAAAATGCCCATGTTCAGAAAGTTTTTTGTCTTTTGTTACAATTTTTCATTGTAAAGTATTTTCTAAACAAGTTTCATTTGTGACTATTAGAGATGGGGGAATTGATTCTAACGAAGTGGAATTCATTTAGAATTTCAGGAAAACTTCGGTTCTGAACGAAGTCGAACTTTGGGGTATTTTCGGGTGAAAAAGTTTTGCTTTTGTTTTGATAAAAGGGCTGCACCCAACTTGGGTTACAGGGGGGCGCCCCCCTTTTTTTTTAGGGGGAAAAAGGGGCTAGCCTGAATGAATGGGGCAGAGATGAACCCCAATCAGGGACCGGCGGGTTTTCTGTGACGTCATCGAAACTATATGCCCGGGCGGGGACGCTGGGAGCTCACACTCCTCTCACTGTAGGGCTGGGGAAAGGGTGCAAACCCGGTGGTTTGCTTGAAAATGGGCTTTTACAAAAAGAACTGTTTTTTATACAGTTTTTCTGGGGGGGTCTAAATTTTTGGGTTCTCAGAGACTGTTTCTCTTAACATTTATTTCTGATTTTTTTGGGGAATTGGGATTGAAGTCCAGTGTGCTTTCCTTTGGCGGGCGCATATACTTTTTTTAATTGAATACCCGGGGGGGGATCAAAGGGCCTTTTTCCTGTTGTTTTTCATTTAAAGAAACAGCGTTTTTTAAAATTTAAAAAATACCACTTCATTTTTGGCGGCTCAATTTTTTGCGAAAATTTACACCCGGGGGGTTAATTAAGCGTTGTTCTGCTGTTGTGGTGACTAAAAAAAAACCGGGTCTTTTTTCACCCCCCAAAAAAAAAATTTTTTCCGGGTTAGCTTTAATTTCCCACAAGCAAAGGGTTTTAATTAAAATTTTTTCTCTTGTTGTTTAGCGTAAAAAAACACGCCATTGTAAAAAGCTAAAGTAGTAGTTTTTGGTTGCTCAATTGTTTGGCGAAATTTACATCCAGGGGGTTAAATTTAAAGGGTGTTTTTTTCTCTGTGGTGATTTAAAAAATAAAACCGTCTTTCACCCCCAAAAAAATTACTTTTTTCCCCTTTTTTGGCCCTAATTCCAAAGCGAAGGAAATTTAAAAAAATTTTTTCTCTTGTTGGTAGGAAAAAAAACACCCCTTTTTTAAAAAAAAAACAGGCTTCAAAGCTTTTTTATTTTGGGGGTTTTCCCTCAATTTTTTGGCGAAATTTTAAACACCCAGGGGTTTTTAAAAGCGTTTTTTTTTTCTGTTTGGGGTTTGACAAAAAAAAACCCTTTCTTTAAATGCCAAAAAAACTTTTTTCCTGTAGCCTTTTTCCCAAAAGGAAAGGGTTTTTTTTAAATTTTTTTTTCCCTTGTTTTTAAAGCGAAAAAAAAACTTCCCAATTTTTTTAACAGGCTTCAAAGTTTTTGTATTTTGTTTTTGCTCAATTGTTTCCCGCAATTTACATCCAGGGGTTAATTAAGCGTTTTTTTTTTGCTGTGGTGACTAAAAAAAAACCGTCTTTCCCCTCCCAAAAAAAATTTTTTTTCCCTGTAGTTTAATTCACAAAGCAAAGGTTTAAATTACAATTTTTTTTTCTTGTTGTTGTAGCGTAAAAACACCCCCATTGAAAACCGCTAAAAAGCTCGTTTTTTTGGGTTTTGCTAAATTTTCTTTTGCGAAAATTTAAACATCCGGGGTTAAATTTAAAGGGCGTTGTTTTTGCAGTTGACCCCAGTAAAAGAACTTTGTTTTTCACCGCCACAAAAGAAATTCTGTAGCTTTAATTTAAATATCAAAGGGTTTAAATTTAAAAGCCTTTTTGTGTTTTTTTTTTCCTTTTAAAATTAACAGGGGTTTTTAAAACGGCACAAAAAAGTCAATTTTTACTCCCCATTTGGGGAGGGGCAATTTATTTTCCAAGGGTTAAAACCCAAGCTTTTTAAGGGGGTTCATTTGGATTTAAAATACAGGGTGTGAAATTTTTTTCATTTACAAAATTATTTTAAAAAAACTGTGTTGTACTTTTTAAGAACAAACGTATGTCGGACAGGGGGTGGCAGGCTCTTCCCCTGCGAGTGGAGGGAAAAAAATTTCCCGGCCCGGGGTTCCCCTAACCAGCAAAGGGGACGTCGCAGCGGGGGTCACTCGTTGGGCGTAATCTGCGGCCTGTGCGGGGAATAGAAACCCCCAAGGGGTTTCTTGAGGGGGTTGGGGGTCCCCCCAATTTCCTCCCAGATGAATCTGACAACCCCAGCCAAAGTGGGTTGGGTCATCAGACAAAAACCCCTTGGGTTGGCAGGGCCCCCGGGAGGGGCCCAGCGGCCCTACCCTTTCCCTCAACCCCACCCGGTTTCCCCTCGCCAGAGATCTACTATGGGGGTCTGGGCTCAGCCCCATATTAGCGGGTTTGGAACAATTTGAGGAGGGCAGTCAGCGCTACTTTGGGAGCAAAAGAAATGGGGGCAATACCCCCCGCTTCTTGGGAGTAGGCGGCAAAGTATAGATGTTGGGGGAGTGGATGGGGGGGGTCTTTTTGTGAGGGGCGCCCCTGCATACCAAGACCCGGGGTGGGACAGCAGTGACCCATGAAAAAAAAAATTAGATGATGATGGGGCCGGGCCCCACTTTGGGGAGCGGGTTTAGGCAAGGGCTTCCTTTATCGTCAGGGAAGAGGGGGTCAGCTTGCGGGTCAGGCAGCGGCGCAGCCAGAAAGGGGGGGTTGTGTGGTGTTTAGTTGCAGGGTAGCAGCAGTGTGGGGGGTCGGGAGCCAAACTGCCCCGGGGTTAAAAAACCCCCTTCGCAGGTCCAAGAAAAATAGGGAACAGGGGGTCATTTAAAGGGAGCGGCGGTAGTGTCATCGTGCGGGGGCGTTGGGCGGGGAAAATCCGATACTCAGCGGTGTGGCCCGTTCTTTGCTTTAAAACACCCAAGGAGCCGAAAATGGGTTTTATGTAGGGAAACTGTGGGGAGAAAAAATGAAATGGCCCCGGGAGCTAAGTTAGCTCCCTGGCCCTGCGCCAAAACCCTGCAGGTCACCCTCCCGGTTTGGCCCGGGAGGAAAAAAATTTGGGTCGAGTGGGGGTCCATCCTGGCCCCCGCAGCAACAGCAGCCGCAGCGGCCCAGTGGCCGAAAGCCATTGAAAACCGTCAAGGGGTCCACCCCCTCTGCAGAAAGGGGGCTGTTTTCTCTTTTACATCATCTTCCCGGGGCCAAAATTTCTTGCTCCTTTGCTAATCATTGCGCCCGCAGTCGTTTTAGCGAGGCGATTGCAAAAAGGGCAACGTATGCGTTCCCAAACATTTCCAAGGTGCAGGCTGACCGTGTTCCCGTCCAAAATTGTTGGTTCCCGCAGGTCCCCCCCCTTTTCCCCAAAAGGTGGACTCCCGGCCCCTTCAGAGAATTTAAAGGCTTTTGGGGGAGCCGAGGGTGGGGTTCCAAGCCGTAATTTTTTTTTTCCAAAAAAGGCCCGTTACCTGCCCCTTCATAAAATTGTTTGAACCCGAAAAGGGGGGCCCCGTCCTTGAGCTTTTCGGTTTTTTACCAAGGTGCTAGGGAGCGCGGGGCGGGTTTGGGGCTGTAAAATACGGTCGGGGGCCCGTTTCATGTCCTTTTGGCCCCCCTGGGGGGGAAAAGTGCCCTTAATGCCCAGGCACATCAAAAACTTGGGGCAGGGGGACGCCGCTTTTTTCCTCCCGTTGTCAAAAAAGCGGCGCCCGCGCCAAGGGCCGCCACTCCTCCCCCCTCCCCCCACCACCTCTTAAACCTCCACAAGTACTGCTCCATTTATACCACATGTGTTGGGCACAGCGGGGGTCCGCGTTTTACACCCGGCTTGCCTGGCGAACGAAGTTTTACAAAGGGGGGGAACTGCTCCGCGTTTATGCAGCAAGAAATTTGGGTGTGTGGGTTTCTCCGCGCCAAAATGCAAAATCGGAACCCCTGGGGGACGGACAATGGGAGTAACATGGTGTCTGAAATTTCACCGAGGAGGGTTTGGGCCATGCGCCCCGCCCCTTTGCACGTGTTCAATTGGTGTGAAAAGGTTTCTGAAGTCTTCCCCCCGATCCCTTTAGAAGATTCGGGAAAAAGGCCGGAAAACTGTGCTTTCACTTCAAACCATTCTAAAAAAAGCCGGAAAACCCTCCCCGAGTTAGCGGCCGAACGGCCTCCCCAACACCTTGATATGCGTTTTTTCCAACCCGTTGGAATTTCCCGCCTGCACATGTTGACCGATGTTTGGGAAAAAGGGAAAAGGGCCCCTAAAGATTTTTTTGATGGGGTCCAGGGGACAGGGGAGTACTCCCCCCCGTGTAACTTTGTTTTCAGCCAGTGGGGCTCAAGCGTGGGCACCCCCGTTTGTTAGGGGGGGGGGGCCCTTTTGAGGGCGCAACGGGTTTTTTGTCAGTCGCCAGGACTACGGGTGAATAAGTCATTCCACTGCTTCATGTCCTGGAACAGATGCTGAAAAAAATTTTTCTGGGGAGGGGACTGGGGACCGTGGGGGACTATACTCGCGGCCACATGAGTCCAGTGGGGACTTAAAAGGGGGGGAGGAGGAGGAGGAGGCATTGGAGCAGAAGCATTGTCTGTGGAAAATTTGTGGGGTTTTCTACTGGGGGGGTGAAAGAGAGGAGGGCAGGGGCAGCTGGAGGAGCTAGGGTGGAGATGAGGAAGACGAGATAATGACCCCCAAAAAACCCTGGCAGTATACAGTGGAGTTTGGGGGCAGGGGAGCCCCTCGGAGTCACTTGTGCGTGGCCCGCAGCATGTGATTTGCCTGGTAAATGCAAAACCGAAAAGTCGCAAAACCCGGGAGGGGGGGATGAATTTTGGCTTCCCCCCTATTTGGGCCCCCGCTACCGGGGTTAAAAGGGAGCCTATTTCCCCGCTATTTAAGAGGAGGAAAAAAATTTAAATTTCTATAGGGAAATTCCCCCGTAAATTTAGTTGGCCGTGCCTATGGCCCGGATTTTTCCCCCCTCTGGGCAGGTTGACCGGGGGGGTTCTTCAGCCTCATGTTTTTTTCTACTGCCGGGTGCTGGGGGGAAGGTGGGGGGGGTAGGAGCAGTACCCCGCTTTCCCTCGGGAGGGAACCAAAACTGGAGTCCTTGATGAGGGGAAACTTCCCTTTTAACCCGGGAGGGAGCAGGACCCTTTGGGGCGGGGGCCCCCGAAAACCCAAAAGGGGGTGGCCCCACGGGGCCCGCATCTGCCACCCCGTTAGAAGTCCCCTGGACTTTCTGGGCAGCCCAAAATTTGGGTGTGTGGCCGCCAATTGCCGAGTTTGCAGTGGAGGGGGGGAAACTGTCATGCCCCCGGGCCCGTATTTTGGCAAACAAGCGGGTTTTTCAGTGCGGCGGGGGCCATCGTTAACCCAAAGGGGAACTCGCTTGTTTCCCCGGGAAATGTGGAACGACTGACCTTTGTCAAGTTTAATGGGCGTGGTCGGGCCCGGTTTTTTACCCCCCAATGCCTTTGGCGTCGGGTACATCAGCCCTGGGCGGCCTCACCCAAATTGTGAGAAAATTTTTTTTGGGGGTTTAAACTACCTGCCTCAAACCATATTTGATGCCCCCACCCGCCTTGGGTGCCACCACATCGGGTGCCAGTTTTTTCCATCTGCCACCAACCATCTTTTTACCAGGGACTGTGATTGCCACCCACCTGCACACTCTGTCGATTGTGCCATGTCTGACTCCATGCTGCTGCTGTGGCTGCTGCCGTGACCTCCACACTGTGTCATTGTGCCACTCTCTGACCTCATGCTGTTTGCTCCTGCCGCCGTCACTCCCACTCTCTGTCATGTGCACTCTGTGGCCTACTCTGTTTTTGCCACCTAAGAATGGTCATTGTGCCCACTGTCTGACCTCATGCTGCTGATGTGGCTGCTGCCGTGACCTAGTCACTGTGTCATTGTGCCCACTCTGTGGGCCTAGTTCCTGTTTTTCCACTCCAGAATGTGATTTGTGCCACTGTCTGACCTAATGCTGCTGCACCGTCACCTCCACTCTATGTCATGTGGCCACTCGGTGGCCTACTCCTGTTTTTGCCACCTCCAGAATGTGATTGTGCCACTGTCTGACTCATGTCTGCTGCTGTGACTCACTCTCGGTCATTGTGCCAATCTGTGCTACTCCAGTTTGCCACCTCCAGAATGTTCATTGTGCCACTGTATGACCTCATGCTGTTGCTGCTGCCGTGACTTGACACTGTGTCATTGTGCCCACTCTGTGGCATATGCCGTTTTTGCCACACTCCAGAATGTGATTGTGCCACTGTTGACTCATGCTGCTGCCTCCGTTACTCCACTCTCTGTCATTGTGCCACTCTGTGGTTCTTACTCCTGTTTTTGCCATCCTCCAGAATGCCATTTGTGCACTGTCTGACCTCATGCTGTGCTGCTGCCGTGACCTCCACTCTCTGTCATTGTGCCACTCTATGGCCTCACTCCAGTTTTTGCCACCCTCCAGAATTTCATTGTGCCACTGTCTGAACCTCATGCAGCTGCTGTGCCTGCTGCCGTGACCTAGGACACTGTGTCGTTGTGCCCACCCCCTGTGGCCTATTCCTGTTTCTGCCACTCCAGAAATGTCATTGTGCCCTTTCTGGCTCTTGCTGGCTGCCACCGAGGTCACTTCCTCTCTGTCATTGTGCCACTCTGTGGGCCTACTCCTGTTTTTGCACCAAAAGATTGTCATTGTGCCACGTTTGACCTCATGCTATGCTGCTGGTGACATGCTGCCGTGACACTAGACACTGTGTCAGTTGTTGCCACTCTGTGGCCTCATTCCTGTTTTTGCCACCTCCAGAATGTATTGTGCCATGTCTGACACATGCTGCTGCCGCCGTCACCTTCCACTCTCTGTCACATGTGCGCACTCTGTGGCCTACTACTGTTTTTGCAACCTCCCAGAATGTGATTGTGCCACTGTCTGACCCTCATTGCTGCTGACGCGTCACCTCCACTCTCTGTCATTGTGCCACTGGCTGACCTCATGCTGCTGCTGTGGCTGCTGCGTGACCTAGACACTGTGTCATTGTGCCACTCTGTGGCTATTCCTGTTTTTGCCACATCCAGAATGTCAATGTGCCAACTGTCTGACCTATTGCTGCTGCACCGTCACCTCCACTCTCTGTCATTGTGCAACTCTGTGGCCTAGTACTGTTTTAGGCCACCTCCAGAATGTGATTGTGCCACTGTCTGACCTCATGCTGCTGCTGCTGGACCTTCACTCTCTTAATGCAGTGTGGCCACTCTGTGGCCTACTCCAGTTTTTGCAACTCTCCAGAATTGACATTGTGCCACTGTCCTGACCTCATGCTGCTGATGAATGCGTGACTAGACCTGTGTCATTGTTCCACTCTGTGGCCTATTCCGTTTTTGACCACCTCCAGAATGTGATTGTGCACTGTCTGACTCATGCTGCTGCCACTGTTACTCCTCCACTCTCTGTCATGGTGACACTCTGTGGCTCTACTCTCTGTTTTTGCCCTCCAGAATGACATTGTGCCACTGGTCTGAACTCATGCTGCTGCTGCTGCCGTGACCTCCACTCTCTGTCATTGTGCACTCTATGGCCTTACTCCGTTTTTTGCCACCTCCACGAATGTCATTGTGCCACTGTCTGACCTCATTGCTGCTGCTGTGGCCTTGCTGCCGTGACCTAGACACTGTGTTCATTGTGCCACCTGTGGAATATTCCTGTTTTTGCCAACCTTCTGGAATGTCATTGTGCACTGTTCTGGCCTCATGCTGCTGCCACTCACCTCCACTCTCTGTTCATTGTGCCCTCTTGTGGCCTACTCCTGTTTTTGCAATCAAGAATGTCATTGTGCCTCTGTCTGACCTCATGCTGCTGCTGTGACGCTGCCGTGACCTAGACACTGTGTCATTGTGCCACTCTGTTGCTATTCCTCTTTTTGCCACCGTCCTGAATGTAATTGTGCCACTGTCTGACCACATGCTCTGCGCCGTCCACCTCCCACTCTCTGTCACTGTGCACTCTGTGGCTACTCCTGTTTTTGCCAACTCCAGAATGTGATTGTGCCACTGTCTGACCTCATGATGCTGCCGCCGTCACCTCCACTCTCTGTCATTGTGCCACTGGCTGACCCTCATGTGTCTGCTGTGGCTGCTGCGTGAACCTAGACACAGTCGTCATTGTGCCTCTCTGTTGCATATTCGTGTTTTTGCCACCTCCAGAATGTCATTGTTGCCACTGTCTGACCCTCATGCTGCTGCCACCGTCACCTCCACTTCTCTGTCATTTGTGCCACTCCTGTTGGTCCTACGCCTGTTTTTTGCGCACCTCCAGAATTGTGATTGTGCCACTGTCTGACCTCATGCTGCTGCTTGCTGTTGATGCCGTCAACTCCCCCACCCAAACTGTGTCAGTTTGTCGCCACTCTGTGCCTATTCCTGTTTTTTGCACCTCAGAATGTCGCCATTTGTGCCACTGTCTGACTCATGCTGCTGTGGCTGCCGTCCTACACCTCCACATCTCTGTACACTAATGTTGCCACCTGAGCCCTCAGCTTGTTTTTTTCCAGTTTTCCCGCTGGCATGACTTTACAGGCTACATTCCCACAGTTTTTGGTCAGTTTTGCCCTCTTAAGTGCCCAGAGAATTTTATAGTGAAGCGATTCTAAGAGCGGCGGCAGTCATGTGCGTGTCATACTAAAACACAACATTGTATGAAGACCAAACCAAGCTCCCTCTGCATATTTAAGCATGGCACAACATTCTACAGCACCCTGCAGGCTCTGTGCAGCCTGGAAATAGCTGTTTTTTAACGTGATTTGTCCCGAAGTAATTCGTAACGAAGTTATTTTTTGTCGAGAAATTCGGCGAAGTGAGCGAACCGAATTTTGACAAATTCGCCCATCTCTAGTGACTATATGAATATTTATAGAGTAACACAAATCAGAATTTAGTTTATTGCATATGAATGTGATTCAGTATGTGCTGAAACATATGTAAGGCCCCACAATGGGTACACAATGTATACTTAGTTCCAAAACAGCAGTGGCATGGACAATGTTGTAAAAGAATATGACTAGGAAATTTATGCATACTTCTTACATAATGATTTATTTGAAAGGTAGTTATTTTTAACAGAGTGAGGTATTATTATTAACTTGTGAAATTGAAAAGGTTAACTGAGATAATAGTTGAGTCTATGGTTAGGTAACAGGAAAACAAAATTTGAAAAGTAGCTGGAATGGAAATAGCTATGGGGATCTTGAAACAGTAAGGGATCGGCTGCCTTTCTTCCTACCAGAGCAAAAGAGTATGGAGTGGCAGTGTGCATGTAAGACCACAGTTTCATAAACTCTTTTGTGTACTGGAGAAGAGAGGGAAGGAGAAGGGAAGGGAAGGAAAGAAGGAATCTCCAATTCCCCATTTGGGGGGGGCCAAAACGGCCACATATCTAATAATTTTTTACCAATCCATGAACGGTAAAGCAAAAGATTAGAAATCCCTCAAAGAACATTAAAAAGTAATTTTTTTTCCAGAGTAAGTCCACTCTACAACCTCCAAAATTGTTCATCAAGTCTTGAAGCCACCACTTCCAAGATCCATAGGCAAGTTTATGACAAGGGCATATGAGTGATGTTCATTATTAAAGAGGCTGTCCAGAAAAATACTTTTAATTTAGAAGTAGTAAGCATTGCTTACCTTCCCAATTCCCCTCAGCAAAAATTCCCAAAAACCCCAACACTGCCATTCCCTTCCACTATATTGGGTAAACATATTTCCATATCTGAGAAAGACCATAAAACAGGATTATGTACTGTCGGGAAAATTTTTCATGGGGCATTGGAAATGCTTTTTTTTCTTTTTACTCACTATGACCCCTTTTAAATAAAAAAAAATTCTCTGGACGACCCTTTTAAAATAAGATTTTGGAGGTTGTAAAAAGGCTTTCTCCTGGCTGTTAGTTAACATATCACATTTTCCAAGATTTACACTGCAAAATGTTATGTTAGTAAGCTATCAGCCCAATGTACTACATGACACATCCTTGAAGACATTCTTTTACTTATAAAGGAAGCAATAAAACAAGTGAATATATTATTTTGTAATATCTAGGTTTACCCATTGCCTACAAACTTTGTAGGTAGATTTTTTTAGTTTTAAAAAAGGGACTTTAAGAACAAAAAAGACAGACCACTAAATAATGTTCCTTTTTTTTAATGGGTTTTATATGAAGTTTATGGTTAGTATAACTGTACTGTAAAATACAAATATACAGTAAATGTAAAGGAGCATTGCTGTTACAATACTCCACAGCATAAAGAGCAATTTAAACCTACAACATTTCCCCTTTCCCCTTACTGATAATGTGATGCCATGTCACACGTTTTTGGAGTGTATGTTTTTTCATTGAGTATGGGAAAGTATTTATAAGCCCCTGTTCACTACACTTGTACAGCCATGCGTATACCGGCCCCTTTAAAAAAAACTGTGCCCCCGCCTTCCCGGGGGCCTTTTTTTTTAACCCCGAGCACAGGGGGCCGATCATATTATCCCACAATAAAACATTTTTTTTTCCGTTTTGGAAAGTCGAATACCCCAACCCGTTAAGGCTTTGGGGCCTTGCCATTCGGAGCCCATTTTATTTTCCCCCCGGCAGCTCAACATTTAAATCTTCTGCACATTCTTCTCCATTCATTTCACAGCCACGTCCATTCTCCTCATCACTGTGGGTCTCTACTTTTATATTGCCAGCTAAAAGAGACAAAGAGGGGTGCAAAAGCTTACTACCGCAGAATGGTTATGAAGACTTCTATGTGATTTAATGCCACTGAAGCACAGTTCAAGACAACACTTACATTTTTTTTTTCATTTTCATTCTTTTTATGAATAAAATTGACTAACTGAAACATAGCTTTCCATATTGAAAAAAAAATCCCATTGTTCAGTCCAATATTGTTTTTTTTTGTAATACAGTTCTATTTCAGTGTATACTTTGCATTTACTTTGCAGTATAGTGTAAGGCAACATTGTCAAAAAGGCTGCAAACGACATCTGCATTTCAAAGAAGCGCACATGACATAAACTTGCTTCAACAGTCAGTGAAAAGACTAACAGTAATGACAATTAAAAGGGTTTTCCCTCCAAAGACATTCATCACCTACCCATAGGGTATGTCATAATTGTATGATAGCTGGGATTTCAAACGTTGTGACCCCCACAATTACGAGGACATGGATACCTAATTCCCCTGTCTGAGCATGCAATGCCACTTCACTTACTTAGGGGCTAATAGAGATAGCTGAGTATAGCAATTGACTTTGCTAAATCATCCCATAGACAGGTAATGGAGTGGCAGTGCACACATGTAACTCAGGATTCAGAATTGATTGTTGGGGTTCCTAGCAGTTGGACCACCGACAATCATACATTTATCCTGTGGATAGGTTATAGATGTTATTTGTGGAACAACCCCTTTAAATAATAAATAACCAAAATTATTTTATAGAAGGTTATAGTTAAAAGGGTTTTCCAAGACTTTTAAAAACCTCCCTATAATCTCCTATTGTGCTAAAAATAGAAGATTAACCTATACTTACCACTCCCATCACCACTGTTCCAGCACTGCAAGAGCACCAGTGTTCCCCAGTCATTAACTAATGTCACATTAATGGATCACATGATGTTGCAACCAATCTTTGGTCTTAGCAGTCACATGCCTGCATCTTCAGAATGTGACACTGAGGTCGGTCATTGGCTGCAACATCATGTGATCCATGGACGTGATGTCATCAGTGAGTGAAAGGGGGGGTGATTCTGGAGCTCTGGCAGCGGTGGTAGGGAGGTTTTTAAAAAAAAGTTTTGGAAAACTTAATTGAACATAGAGGTGTGCACTGAAATGTTTACTATGCTCGTAGAAGTCATGATGTTAAATAAAGTCCATTAATTACATTTAAAAGTGACTGGACACAGAAATACATGACTAACATGCATGAATAATGATGACAAAAATTACCCTGGTTCATATGTTGAGACTGTGTGGTAGCATGCTGTGTGGCCAAGAACCATGTTTGTTAAGGGGGGGAGATTGCTAAAGAGTTTCAACAGCAATAGTTATGTCATTACCAATAATGCTTTTTTGAGATATAAAAACGCTTCTGGGAGACACTAATAATAAAGACTTGGGGCGACATGTCAGAAAAGTGGTGGTGGCGCGGCAGTTTTTAGGCACATTAAAACAGTGTAAAGTGCGCCAGAAAGTCCGATCCTCTCAAAAATCTGGCATCAGGAAAACTTAATGCGCCTAAAAAGGTGCATTGCTCCTAAATAGGCGCATTGCGCCAATCGCAGCGCAGTGTGCAAATCGCGGTGCATAGCGTATCATTAGTAGTGTATGTAATGCGCCTGTCGAGGTGCATTGCACTACGGAGGCGCATAACGTATCATTACTAGCATATATAATGCGCCTCAATAGGTGCACAGCGTATCATTTTTAGGCACATTACAATGTGTTGTGCCTACCGCATATTGCGCCTTGTTTTGGTGTATGAAAGTTCATTTACATTGAGAATATGGAGTCAAAAGTGGTTTTGGAGCAAAATTGACCAAAAAACCAGCATTGGCGTGTTGGGAAACGTCGTCCTTGGTTCTCTGTATAACTGATATACTTTAATACTAAATGCAAAAGAGAGAAAGACCAAATAAAACATTATGATAATAGTAATGCTGAAATTATAGCAGTATATTCAAAAGAGACAAATGTATGATAGAACATGCAAAACCTTATTACAAAGTGCCACAAACACTTACTGTGCAGGAAAGAGTGCATGCTTACAGAACGTTAACCATGCCACCGTAGAATAAAAAAGATACTTACGGGAAAATGTTTTGAAAATGATAGCGTGTAAATCCCTAAACCGCTCTGCTTCACGTACAGCTGCAATAAAGAAGGCAAACAGGATGCTGGGTTGAACACGCTACCGTCAATACTTCATTGAAGTGGTGATACTGTTTGTCACAGTTAGAATGCCCTCAAATCAAGGTGTGTAAGTCTGTTTTTTTCTAATATATCATGATATTTTGCTCAGGTCTGTTATCACAGACGGAATTAGTAATTTCAATACTTTTCCATTGGTACAAAGCTCAGCTAGGTAACCAGGGAAACACATATCATCAGTCCTTAGTCACAACATGAAAAAAAAGGCATCTCACTTTTTTTATCTTTCACTTTAAATACAAGGAAGTTGCTTTAACCCTACATTTATTTTCCTGTAGTTTTAATGTCGTTTTAAAAGCTATTTTGACTTTTTTGTATTTAAATTTAGCATATTAATGCACAATAGCAAGAATTTAAACGGAAAACAGACAATAATTGATGTAGCCATAAAATAGTACAAAGTGATGCTCCTAGCAAGTACATACAAACACCATGTGGTGGAGCTCCTCATGTACTATAACACCACATTTGTCATAAATATAACACATACATTTAATTCATAATATGTAGGTTGTCCTAAGCTCACACCATTCACACATTTATGATATTAGATTGTTTGCAGGTACAATCCAAATTATTAGGTGCCCCCAGTTCCTCATAACTATACTGCACTAGCAAAATATCTCTCTAGGTTTAGCTGGTATAATACTCTCTAAGCCAACCACTCAAAATTGCTGTGAAAAATGGTATCTAAGATGGAGCGTGGGGTGCGCTCACAAAGAAGAGGACTAATATAGATAGATTTTTATATTCATTAAAGGGGTTACCCAGCTTTATAAGGTTGATGGTATATCGTAGGCCGATCTGCCAGTTAAAGGTACTGCAGCTCTCTTGTGAGCGCTGCAGCCTCAATGTTTACATGTGCTCATATTCATACAATTCATGATGCAAGGTACTCCAGTCCTTTCACTAGAATTTGACAGCACTGAAGGATCTTGTATTACTGCTATATGCAGTTTTTAATATAGAAATCTAAAAACCACATTTCCCCAGCCTTTCTGACACTAAGGCTATGTCTACACGGAACTGGACAAAAACTGAGTTTTTTGTCCACTGCCTGTCGAAAGCTGCTGAAAAAATGTCTGTGTTTTGGCGTGTTTTGCATTTTCTTGCACATTTTTGCGGCGTTTCTTGTCGCTTTTTTTGTAGGAATGCACAGCATTAGATTTAAAGTTAGACTGAGAAGCCAACAAATGAACCTCTGTTCTAAAAAACAGACAGCTGTTTTGCATCCTTTATTCTGGTCTATCATCAAACTAGAATGATATTTTCATAAGGTTCTGATCAAGCACATGTATATCTATAACATTTGTCTGCAACATTTCCTGTTTCTAGGAGGGAATGTCTAGATCACCAAAAAGTTTTCTATCTGCTGCATCTATTTATCCTTATAAAACTGTGCAAACTCCGATGTAACACAGTTCCTCAGTACAGATAACACAAATATAGCATGCAACATGTGCATACCAATCTTAACAGCATAGATTCTGCAAGGAATCCATAATGACCTATGAAAAAACAGCATCAGAAAGTGCTTTGTAGTCATCAGTCAGACAGCCATCTTCAGAGGTTATTCTATTAAAATGTAATGCAGTATAACTGCAGACTTTATTCAACCCTTTTATTAAACCCTTTGAGAGAATACGCTACTGAAAAATTCACTTTTGTGACTGACAGATACAGAAAACTGATGATCCTTCCAGACTATTATCCTGCAAGATCCTAGTTGGGCAGGGAACCTAAGTTCGGTTATGATAAGCTATCTCCCATGGGACAAACATTTACCATAACCGCACCCAGATAGCTGATGAGCCAAGATTTCCTTGAAAAACATGATACTTGTGTAACAAAATATCTCAAAGCAATCCTGAGTTTACAAATAAAATGTGGAGTAGAAGCATGAATTAGCTCGGAATGCCACAGTAAGCTATAGTGCGGAGAGAAAGGTAGAAAATGTGTTACACTAAGCCAGAGTAAATGACTCGGTTCACAAAATGTAGTAAAAGACAAGCTGAATCTGGATAAATACATAATATTATGATATAATATTTAGGATAAAAAAAGATATCCAATACCCATACTTTCCAGCTAAAAAAAATTACTACTCCCTCAATCTTAAAGGGGTTGTCTCACTACAAGGATTGCTTTTTATATAAGATCTTGCAAAAACAAGTCATTTTGCAATATATATCCTTTAACAGAGTCCTACCTATTCCTAGATATCCCCTCTTGTATGGGCTGCATCAGCTCCTCAGGTCACTACAGCTACAGACCTGTTTACTCTCTCCTGATAGGCTGCTAGCGCTGGTCGCTATAGCTACAGACCTGGCTTCTACTGCAGCCTAGTGAAAGCCAGTAAACACACCTCTGAATTCAAAATGAAACCAAGAAAACAGGACGAATCAATGTAGCAAGACAACCCCTTTAATAACCTTTTACATCATTTATACTTGCAATAATTTGTTATTTGTTATCAGTTACAATACAGGGCATTTTAATGCTGTGTTTTAGAAAACTGCGCTAATTCAGACCCAATGTTATGGTCTCAGAGTGAAATGTCCTTCTGTTACTTCCTTTGACTGTGGCAGGCTTTTTGTGTTGAAACTTTGTGGTGTCTACATCAAACTTATGAGGTTTAATTTATGTTGATATTTATTGCACAGGGATTTAAAAGTCGAATTTCGACCTGTGAGAAGTTCATAGGTATGAATATGACTAATGAAGATGGTACTAACTGTAACTTTGGCAGTTCTACATAGATTATAGTATTTTAAATAGCATTGTTACTTAAATTCAAGATAAAACAGCTCAAAAACATAGGTTCCTTTTTCTAACCATTCATTGTGACAAATGTGCAATAAGAGGAGCTTTCTCATCTCTCAGTATTTACAATGGAAAAATTCAAATCTTATTTGTAGCATCATCCTTACCATATAATATATTTTACTGCAATATTAGAGAACTTCTAATTCCAGGGGGCTGTACTGTAAGTTCCCTGCCAGAAAACTTGAAGCATCTGTGAAATCTGTCCCATCACCAATGACCAGTGATGCTTCACTCCATCAGATGGTGGGAAACAAAAATATATCATTGACAAACAGTATGTGCAATAGATCACATAACCTTTGCTTGCTGCTACACTTGGAGCACGCCATGTTCCCTTTCATTATTGTCAAAGAATATGCACAAGAGTATGCTTCTGTGATTACATGTAAACTACCAATAACCCACTCTAAAACTTTACCACCACAAAAACTGTACGTAGAATATTATTTACTGTCTGCTGTAACAACCTCAGGTATTGGATCCACTGAGGCACCAAAAGTGATGGGGTAAGCCGCACCTGGGAGCGGAGTCTAAGTGGTTGGTTTTTACTAGAGCCCACTGCAAGGCAGAATGGGTTGGCTGCGGCAGACGACCCCCAGGTCGTTACCCCTGGGGGACTTTCCTGCGGTGGTGGCCGAGATGTAACGCAGTACAAAATCACAAAGCAGGCTCATAGTTGGGGACAGGCACGAAGGTAAGGGCAGGCGGCAAGGTTTGTAGTTGACGGACGGAGGTGAGAAGCTCAGATACAAAGTATAGATAGAACTTTCTCAATAGGCAGATCCTGTGGGCAGGCACGAAAATATAGGGTCATCGCCTGGCAATTACCCAATGACCCTTTAAAATCCACAGAGCCGGCGTGCACACACCAGTAGAGACAGCGCAAGGAGCGAGGAGAGTAGCTGTGGCTGGGGATAACACTGTGGGTGCGCCCGTGTCCCAACACGTGACTCGAGGCAACACCCGCAGGACACACACACTGGAAAACAGGAGTGTAGGTGCGCCAGCAACCCGACGTGTGGGTCATGGGAGCACCAGTAACATCTATCAGCTGACTACCAGAAACATTTGTAAAAGTGGGTTTTACTAAGTACTGATTGACTGATTTTTTACATTTATTTTTACAGTAGGCTAAGTTTAGAATAGCAGTATAACATTGTTTAGCATTACTACATTATTAATCAATTATCAGCAACCTGAACTGTCAATTCAAGGGATGTTGGTTCTCTTATGTGACTGAAGAGGCCTGTGCACCCAGTGGAGTTATGCCACTACTCCACCCCACAGAGAAAAAGGAGACTCTAAGGGCAACATGTATTTATAGGGCTGCGCCAGAAGTCTGGTGTCTCTTCAGCCCGAAAACTGGCACCTGTTCGCCATATTTTTAATGAGGCACACTCCAATATCACTCACGTTACAAAGCGCCTGCGGCACTCTGTAATGCGCCTGAGATCTGGGGGCATCCTGGAGGTGTGTCGCACTACAACCGTAAGAAGCTACACATGTATGACTTTTGAACGACAAATCCAGGTAACTGGAACAGGTAAACCACTTTACCTGAGCCAGAAGTGTCGCTTAGTAGCTAGAAAGTGCTAAATCTATGACCCGCAATAGAACAGGTTCATAGATTCAGGAACATTCTACGCTACTAATGCACGCAAAAAAATGGCGCCAAGAATAATACGTTGCCCTAAATTTCTAGTAATAACTTGGGAAAGCTAGAGTATCAAAGGATCCAACAGGAATGCTACAGAGCTGACAAACTCTATGAAAGGTGGGCAGAGTTGTTATCAGCACCCAGCAAGGTCAGATGCTGTAGCCCACTGCTGCTCTCTGCTCTTCATTTCCTGTCCTGTGTAGTTTATCTTCCACAGGATACTAGAAGAAACCACACAGGGCACATACGTAGAGTCTCTTCTGACACTTACAGCACCTTTATAAATTTCTTTATTTTTGGACCCTCCTTATAATTTGTTTACACGCTATCTGAAACTGAGTACCTGGGGACACAAACAATATCAATGAACCACAGGCTGCACTGTTGTCTATAAGAGGATTTTTCTTCTGTCTAAAAACCTCATCAGTCTGCTTCTTAAGAATGTGTAAGAATGTGGCATGAGAAAAAATATCATGCACACATGATAAAATTATTCACTGATAATGCATTTTCAACTGTATTATTAAAACATGTCAGTGCTGATAACTCTTACTGCTTTTCTACGTCTAGATTAGTGGAATTATGCAAAGATCTCTACACCACAGTACAACAGTAATATTTTCCAGGAGGAAATTTAAGAGCAAAAATATCAGTAGTACCTACAAAAGATAGTGTTAGTTGTGCAACTACTGATCAACATTTGTTATATTTAAAAAAATTCAGGAGAAAGGTTCTTAGCCCAACAAACAATTAACACAAGAAATAAACAAGCATGTATTAGACCATTTCACACTTTTGTTATATTTTTGCAACATTTAAAAGTATTATTCATTATTAACAATCTTTTAGAAATAAGCTGAGAAAATAAGTAACTGTTAAGGCCACTTGCATGATAGACACAGTTTCTCAATTCTTGCAAAATCCAGCACTCTCCTTGTTTGTATAGTTTCCACTTCCTCACACTGTCCTAAGATATTCCTATTTTCACAATAGTTTTGTCTGAACAAGAACCGTAAAAGAGAAGTATATATTTCTGGTTAATTGCAGGGAAGAGGAGAACATTTTTTTCTGTAGCTACATAATCCTTTGCATGCTTCTTCTCATGATACTTATGTAAGTACTTGCAGTTACCTTGTCCCAGAACGGTGAGTGTAACAATGCAGCCACTTAAAGGGGTGTTTCAACAATTTTAACTGCTTGTTATTTGTTAGGGGGTGATTAAAATAGGAAAAAACCTTTACTTTACATGACTTCTATGGCCCCGTGAATAGTTGCAGGGTCACATGAAGAATGAATAGTGATGTAATCAGGCAGGATATCTGGAACCGACTGCAGTGCTGGAACAAGGGGATTTACAAGATAGTTTTTTTTTTTTTAATTTGGAATCATCACCTAATGAATAACTCTTGGAACCCCCTTATAGTTTCATAGTTTGTAAGGCCGAAAAAAGACGAGACGTCCATCCAGTTCAGCCTGTTGTGCTAAGGTGTTGATCCAGAGGAAGGCAAAAAAACCCCAATGAGGTAGAAGCCAATTGTCCTCATTTTAGGGAAAAATTCCTTCCCGACTCCAATCTGGCAATTGGAAAAATCCTGGATCAATGACCCCCCTCCAGAATCCTAGACACTATAACTGTTATATTATTACACTCCAGAAATACATCCAAACCCTTTTTGAACTCTGTCAGTGAATTCACCATGACAATTTCCTCTGGCAGAGAATTCCAGTCTCACTGCTCTTACAGTAAAGAATCCCTTTCTATGTTTATGTAAAAACTTTCATTCCTCAAGACGTAGAGGATGCCCCATTGTTCTAGATACAGCCCTGAGTATAAATAAATCTTGGGAGAGATCTCTGTATTGACCTTTGATGTATTTAAACATATTTATTATGTCCCCCCGAAGCCATCTTTTCTCTAAACTAAATAACCCTAACCTTGCTAATCTTTCTGTGTACTGAAACCACCCAGCCCTTTTATTATTTTGTTCCCGCCTTTGTACCGTTTTTAAACTCTAAAATGTCTTTCCGCACTGGAGCCCAAAAAATAACACAATATTCCATTTTTGGGGTCTAACCAGTACCGTATAAGGGAGAATAATTTTTCATCAGTGCCTCATTCCCCTTTTTAAAAACACCCCAGATCCTATTTTCCTTGGGAGCTCTGCGGACACTGGCCTACAATTTAATTTACTTCCACCAGGATTCCCCAAATCCTTCTCCTGTCACTTTTACCCACCTTTTTCCATTTAACATGTATCCCTTTAAAATTTTTTCCCCCCCATGTGCATAACCTTGCATTTATCTGTTTAAACCCCATCACCATTTTCCCCCCCAGGCCCCTCCAACTTATCCAATCCCCTTTTAATAAACATTATCCTTATTTTTTTATTTCTTTACAGAGCTTAGTATCGTCTGCAAAAATCGATATTCTACGTGTAATCCCTGTGTAAGATCATTAATGAAAATGTTGAAGAGTGATAGGGCCCAATACTGACCCTTGTGGTACCCCACTAGTAACAGCAATCCAGTCTGAGTATGTACTGTTAATTCTACCCTTTGTTTTCTATCAGTGAGCCAGTTGCTACCCACTTGCACACATTTTTCCCCCCGGGCTAAGCATTCTCATTTTATTACCAACCTTTTTGTGGCAACAGTATCAAATGTTTTAAAGAAAAATCTAGAAAATATGACATCCAGTCCTCACCCCTGATCCAGTCTAGCACTGACTTCCTCATAGATGCTGGCTGAGATTAGTCTGACAGGACCGATTCCTTCATAAACCCTTTGCTGGAACGGCGTTATACATTTATTTTTCAGTGAGATACTCCGGGATAGCATCTCTGAGAAAACCTTCAAACATTTTACCTACAACAGAGGTCAAACTTCCCGGGCCTATATTTTTCCGGGATCACTTTTTGACCCCTTTTTTGAATATTGGCACCACATTTGCTATGCGCCAATCCTCGGGACATACCCCGTTATTAGACAGTCCATAAATATTAAGAATAGGGGCCTTTTTATTACATCCCTTAACTCCCTTAGGACACGTGGGTATATGCCATCTGGACCTGGGGATTTGTCTATTTTAATCTTATTAAGACAGAATTGCACTTCTTCCTGGGTTAGACAAGAAACTTTTAAGTTGGAGGTTACCTCATCCCTCTGTTCAACAGAAGCTCATCCTCCTCGGTAAATACAGTGGAGAAAAAAGTGTTTAATAGGTTTGCTTTTTTCTCATTGCCCTCTACTGTCTTTTCCTCAGTATTTTTTCAAAGGGCCAACATTTTCTGTTTTAATCTTTTTTACTATTTATATAGTTAAAAAAATATTTGGGGTTAGTTTTACTTTCTATAGCGATATGTCTTCCGTCTCCAGCTTTGCTTCCTTTATCTTTATTTTACACACTTTATTTTTTTCCTTATAGCTTCTTAGTGCCTCTTCACTACTCTCCTGTTTTAGAAGCTAAAACGCTTTCTTTTTGTTTTTTATTGCCTCTTTTAAGGGGAGAGTTTTTGTCCCAAGTCAACAACTGCAAACTACATATACAGTGCCTTGCGAAAGTATTTGGGCCCCCTTGAACTTTTCTACCTTTTGCCAAATTTCAGCCTTCAAACATAAAGATATAAAATGTAAAAATTTTTTGTGAAGAATCAACAACCTGTGGGACACAATTGTGAAGTGGAAGGAAATTTGTTGGATATTTTAAACCTTTGTAAAAAATAAAACTGAATATTATTCGGCCCCTTTACTTTCAGTGCAGCAAACTCACTCCAGAAATTCATTGAGGATCTCTGAATGATCAAATGTTGTCCTAAATGACTGATGATGATAAATATAATCCACCTGTGTGTAATCAAGTCTCCATATAGATGCACCTGCACTTATATTTTCAGGTTCTTTTTTAAAGCGCAGAGAGCATCAAGAAGACCAAGGAACACACCAGCCGGTCCTTGATACTGTTGTGGAGAAGTTTAAAACCAGATTTGGATAATAAAGATTTCCCAACTTCAAACAAACCCAAGGAGCACTGTGCATATTGAAATGGAAGGAGTATCAGACCACTGGGAAATCTACCAAGACCCCCCCGTCCTGCAAACTTTCATATCAAACAAGGAGAAACTGATCAGAGATGCCAGCCAAGGAGGCCTATGATCACTCTGGATGAATTCAAGATCTACAGCTGAGGTGGGAGAATCTGTCCATAGGACAACAATCAGTTGTACCTGCACAAATCTTTCCTTTATGGGGAAAAGTGGCAAGAAGAAGCCCAATTTCTCAAAGATATTCTATAAAAAGTCTTGTTTAAAAGTTTTGCCAAAAGCCACCTGGGAGAAAACCAAACATGTGGAAGAAGGTGCTATGGTCCAATGAAACCAAAATCAAACTTTTTGGCCACAATGCAAAACAATATGTTTGGCGTAAAAGCAACACAGCTCATCACCCTGAACACGCCATACCCACTGTCAAACATGGTGGTAGCAGCATCATGGTTTGGGCCTGCTTTTCTTCAGTATGGACATAGAAGATGGTTAAAATTGATGTAAGATGGATGGAGCCAAATACAGGACCATTCTGGAAGAAAACCTGTTGGAGTCTGTAAAAGACCTGAGACTGGGATGGAGATTTATCTTCCAATAAGACAATGATCCCAAACATAAAGCAAAATCTACAATGGAAGGTTCACAAATAAAAGTATCCAGGTGTTAGAATGGCCAAGTCACAGTCCAGACCTGAATCCAATCGAGAATCTGTGGAAAGAGCTGAAAACTGCTGTTCACAAACGCTCTCCATCCAACCTCACTGAGCTTCAGCTGTTTTCCAAGGAAGAATGGGCAAGAATTTCAGTCTCTTGATGTACAAAACTGATAGAGACATACCCCAAGCGACTTGCAGCTGTAATCGCAGCAAAAGGTGGCGTTACAAAGTATTAACTTAAGGGGGCTGAATAATTTTGCACTCCCCACTTTTCAGTTTTTTATTTTTTACAAAAGTTTAAAATGTCCAATAAATTTGGGTCCACTTCACAATTGTGTCCCACTTGTTGTTGATTCTTCACAAAAACTTTAAATTTTTTATCTTTATGTTTGAAGCCTGAAATGTGGCAAAAGGTTGAAAAGTTCAAGAGGGTCAAATACTTTCGCAAGGCACTGTGTAAACATATTAAAGGGGTTACCTAGCAAACCTAAAAAAAGTCTTCATTAATCTCTCTGTGATGTATTCTGAGATAATTTGTGGTTACGATCACAGAAAAAAGGTCATACTTACTCCTACAGAGGCAGGTCAAAAATCTATTCTCAACAACAAAAAAAAAAGCTTGGCAGCCCACGGAATCAAATAGTATGGGTAATCGATGCGTGTCACCAATAGGCTGTTACCCAGCATAGTGGACAACACATAACCACATGATTGACATCCTACAGGGACATTAGCTATATATGCAATCACACCTTCATGAATGGTAGGTGTGTGGGTGGTTGTAAACCAGCATTTTTACATTTGTGCAATCTCTCCTGCATGGTAGCTACTCATGCTGGTTTGAAATGGCTTTTAACTTGTGTGCAGTTACTGTATGCACTAATCAATTATTCCACTTATGAAATACAGGTGTGTGAGTGTTTATCAGTATTCTGTATTTATGCAGTTTCACTCATGGGGTACCTGGGCTTTTTAATTGCCTCCAACTGGTCAAAAATTTTTGACCAGCCTTTGTAGCAGTAAGTTTGGCCTTTTAAGTATTGTCCCATTTTACTGTCAACTAATGTGTGCTTTTCCTCTGTTGTATGTTACCTCCCTTCTCTGCAGCTGAGCAGCAGTATTTCCTGTTTAAAAATAAAATAAAATTTCCTTTGCCATGTAAAACTACAAGTCCCAGGATCCTTTGCTGTGCTCTGTCTACTTTCCTTCATCCCAACCTTAGTCTCAGAACATGCACCCTGTTTCTTTCTTCATGTTAATAGCCAATAGCTAATAGCCAAACCTATTTGGTCACATGATTTTCTGAGCTCAATATAGTTGTTTCCTGTGTGTATATACCCAAATAAGAACTGAGCTTCCTGTCAGCATACAGAAAAGTAGAATTGCAGAAAGCCCACAGAAAATGTAATATAATTAAAGTCTATTACAAAAGTGCCTACATTTTGAAGAGAACATTTGGGACATTTTTTTTAATTTTATTTTTACTGGAAAACTCCTTTAATGTTTTACTTATAGCAAACTAAGAATATAACTTTATTTAATATCTTCTATCCATTGTCAGAAAAATGTTATGCCATTTTGAAATGTTATCAGCAAGGTTAAAACTGAATAAATAGTATATGCCCCAGACTCTCAAGCTGTGAGGCATCTACCATAAGGGATACTTACATTATTCTTATGCTGTGAATTCAATGTGAATCACTGTGTATGATATTAGCCTTGCAAATACTGAGGAAAAATGGTCTATGCTGTTGGAGGGGGAAAGGGACTGTTGGAATGTGCAAATGCCCTAACATTAAAGGGTCATACAATATGTTCCGAAAGCCATAGTACTACACCCCATTTTTTGAGTGAGTTGTACATTAAAAATGTAGAATGAAAACCCATCTCTACAGGATAACCTACAATTTTCAATAACTCTACTGAGAGCACAACATAATACAAGCATCTCCGTCCCTCATTTTGGGCCTTATGTATGAAAACTGTCTAGGTCTAAGACTTTCTTTATTTCCCATAGCAACCAGAGCTCCCCTTTAATTTCATATAGTGCTCTTAAAAAATAAAAGGGGAGCTCTGGTTGCTATGGGCAACAAAGAACACCTAGACAGTTTTCATACATAAGGCCCATTTAGGTCACCTTCCTCCTCCATTGTAGACTGTAAGCTCTCATGGCCAGGGTTCCCTATCCTTCTGTACCAGTTTGTTATTTAGTATTATTATTATATTTGTTCTGGTTTTATAGCATTTATCTGAACATCTGAACCCATTACAGAACCCTTCAATTAATGGTGCTCTAAAATAAATAATAATATACAGTTCATACTGGTTAAATGTAACAAATACACCTGCTTGACTGATAGCCAAACGGAGAAATATCCATTCTTGTTTAGTTAAACAAATTATGACCTGAAAAAGCACACAAAAATAGGAATAAGAAATTAAGAGCCCTATCTTTTTTATAGCATGCATTGCTTCCCTTCCCTTGCCAAGAAAAAAGAAACTTTGAAACACTGTGGTTTGCATGTTGTCCTGTAACTGGGTTTCTACATCACTGGCCTATTGTATAAACAGATGAAGAGGAACAAGCACAAATAATGAAATATAGGATATGGGAAAAAGAGGAAGCTGAAGTCACTTTGGCTGCCTAACTGAAATGCAGAGTTATGGAGAAGTGACAGAAAAGGAAGCACACACAAGGAATAGTTCTGGTGGCTTTCTCTAGGATGTCTGCTTTTACTTTAGTTTTGCCCTTGCTTATTTTGAGCTCTCTGATATCAATATATCTGGATGATCTATATCAATTTATTTCAACAGGAAAACTTGTACCAAACATAATGACAGAAACATCAATATTATCAATACACATATAGACACCCAGCTCCTTCTATTCTATTCTAGCAGCTTTATTATCTTTCACTGAAACCAATTAAGTTTCCTTGGATGTGTGTTTGGGATCATTGTCTTGCTGAAATATCCACCCTTGTTTTATCTTCATCGCCATCTTGAGAGATGGCAGCAGAATTTTATCAAGAATGTATTGGTAAATTTGTCCATTCATCCTTCCTTCACCCATATGAAGTCTGCCAATGCTGTATGCTGAAAAACAGCCCCACACCATGATGTTCCCACCTCCAACTTCACTGTTGGTATGGTGTTTTTGGGGTGATAAACAGTACCTTTTGGCTTCCAAACATGATGCATTATGACATTCAAAGAGTTGAATTTTGGCTTCATCTGACCAGACTTTATTCTCCCAGTATTTCACAGGCTTCTATAAATGTTGTTGAACAAACTTTAAACACACTTGAACATGCTTTTTGTTCAGCAATGGAGTCTTGTTTCGTGAACGTGCATAGAGGCCATGGATGCTGAGGGCATCACTTATTGTTTTCTTTGGAACAATTGTACCTGCTGATTCCAGGTCTTTCTGTAGCTCTCCACAGCTGGTCCTTGGCCCTTGGCCAACTCATATGACAATTCTTTTCACTTCTCTGTCTAAAATCTTGCTGGGACCACCTGATCGTGGCCAGTTTATGATGAAATTATGTTCTTTCCACTTTTGGATTATGACCCTAACATTGGTCACTGGAACCTTCAGTAGTTTAGAAATTCTTCTGTAACCAATGTCATCAGTATGTTTTGCAACAATAAGGTTGTGAAGGTCTTGAAACAGCTGACTGTTTCTTGTGTGGCACCTTGTTAATGAGACACCTTTTTAATACCCTGTATCCCCGAAAATAAGACGGCGTCTTATATTAATTTTTGCTCCTAAATATGCACTTATTTTCAGGGGATGTCTTATTTTTCCATGAATAAATTATAGCATGCTATACTAGTGTGTATATATATATATATATATATATATATATATATATATATATTTTTATATATATATATATATATATAAATATATATATATATATATATATCTTAAAGTTTAGAGTCACAAACCATAGGATATATGTATGTAGAGGACATTTTATGGCAGCTGCAGTGACTTATCTCAAAGCATGGCAAATGTGACATGCTGGGACATGTGGAACTAGAAGTTCCAGCATGCCCCATCAGCCATCCTGTGAGATGTGTGTGTGTGTGTGTTAGGCAATGTTCACACGGCTTATTTCAGAACGTATTTACATCGGATTGCCGACCGTAAATACGTTCCGAAATCAGGTGCAAATCAGTTTCAAATAAGTGCCACTAAGTGTGGCACGTATTTGGAACTGATTTCCCGACAGATTCACCATACCCATTCATTATAGTTGGTGAATCCGTCCGGAAATAATTGACATGCACATTGTTTTTGCGGCTGTTTTGCGGCCACAATCCGGAACGGAAATAAGTGTCGTCTGAACGACGACACGTATTTCCCATTAAAATCAATGTACTTGTTTGTAACTGATTTCGCAACGGATTTGCGGCCGTAAATACGGCTGCAAATCCGTTGCGAAATAAGCCGTGTGAACATGGCCTTAGTATCATAGTATCATTGCTCTGTTCTCCCCCCGCTTCCCTCTGTTACTTACATGTACTTTCTGTCTACTCTCCATTGGATGTTCGGGACCTGTGGTGACATCACAGTCACATGACCTCCGTTCACAGGTCCTTCAACCCTCTAATGATTTCCGCTATGTCTTATTTTCAGGGGGTGCCTTATATTAGGGAATTCAACAAAATCTCTGCTATGTCTTACTTTTGGGGGTGTCTTATTTTCGGGGAAACATGGTAGATATCAGTTGAACCAGCTGATATTATTTTTCACTAAGTTGCAGGATTGCGTTATAGTTACTGATAGACTTCAGCTGGTTTCACGACCTTCCGTGGCTTTTTCAACCTCATGTGTTCGATACTTTTTCCCTGGGTCATTTCTCATTATTACACATTAATTAATTTATGGACATCTATTGTTTGATTTCTTTGCCTGTGTGGATTGTATGGGTTGTTACCAATATCTGGTGGTATCTGGTATCTCATTCATTAGAAGCTACTCAGAATATTCCGTTGCATCTAGTGTGTGCTCCACTGTTGAGAAAAGGGGTGGTCCACTGAATAGTTGCAATATGTGCATGTAGCTCTACAGATAACAAATTGGATTTCTTATGAATGCTATACTTCTGGCAATGGTGAAAATTACACAGGTTTTTATGAATAAGTTATGAATATGATGGCTGTATATAAGATGATGCTTTAACTTTGTACAGTTAAAGTGAAAAAATGAAAGGGGTTATCCAGTAATTTTTTTTAGAAAACCATGGCCCTATTAAAATAAAAACGTTATCCTCTCCTCTTACTTTGGTTTAAGCGCTATGCTATCCTTACTCTCCACCGCTCTTCTGTTTTCTTCCAGTCTTGATCTGAACGGGGTATCACTACTGTAGCCTCTGATTGTCTGCACTAGTCACATGTCTTTGACTGACATCACCGTTTGGAGCGGCTGCAGCAGTGACATCCTGCTGAGATTAAGACGCAAAGGAAACAGAAGACTGGTGCAGCGCTGGATTCAAGGTGAAAGTAAAGGTCACTACAGGTTTTTTTCTATTTTAATAGAGCAGCAGTATGGTAAAAAAAAAAAAAGTTTAACTGAACAACCCTTTTTAAGAAATTTTGGTAGTAAGAGCAAATACTTTTGATAAATGCTGCAGTGAACTGATTGTAGCAATTAATGTGAAAGGTGTGGAGAAAGCTAATAAGCAGAGACTGTAGCCTGTGTTTAAACATACTGTTGTTGCTTCACTGTTGTACCCAGTCAGGCAAAGGACATTTTAAAGTTCTTTCTGTAAATTCCAAAGTTGGGGAAGGTCTTAACCCCTATAACAATTGTCTGCAGATTTTACACTATTGGTACTAATTGGCAAAGTAGTGTCTTGGAGGTATTCTAGGGTTGTCAATGTATGAGCATTAGGGAATGTTCACACGTCATATTGTGGCGCGTACTTGTGCGCAATATGCCAGGTGTTTTAGAAGCATGCGCTGGCCAACGTGTACTTCTAAAGCGCTCTGTCCCGGCCTGCATTCACTCTCATTTTCCCCATTTGTCACTTCTTTCTCCTGGCAGGTAATCATAGCTCTCAATGATAGCTATGAATTACCGTAGTTGCAGGGCAAACTTTGGGCATATTGCAGCACAATTATGCGTTGAAATATGCCCCACAAAGACGGCATGTAAACATAACCTTATTTGCAAGTGTGTGCACATGTTCTATCTCACATGATCCTCTAATTCTGCCACTCTTCTTTCTTTGTATCCTTTCTACTTAGTTTGCTAAGTTTCCACTTTTGCTGTCTACATATTATTCTTTGTAATAATTCCTTTAAAGATCCAGTTGTTTTTGATCAATTATTGACCCCTGAAACCTCAGGCCTGAAAAGTACTGAATGTCCAGCTAAATTTTGCAGTTTTTGCCTCCGTGCGTTTCAACAGTAGTAACTTTTTTATCTTTTAAGTGACACAGTTGTATGAGGACTTGTTTCATGTTGTATTTTTGGGGAGGCCTAGTTTTATTTTACAAATAAATTACTGCAGAATTTTTTTATTTCTTTAGTTATTTTGTTGTTTTTTAATTATTTTTGTATGTAATGTATCTACAATAACTTATTTTTATTCAATAGTTGTTTTTATTTTATTATATATTTTATTTTTTCTACACTTTTTTTTAGATTCTTTACTTCTTTTTTTTTTAAATCCCATTAAGGGATAACTATTTAACATTTTTATTTTACACTTAGTAATGTATTACCATATTCATGTATGCTAATACTGACACAGGCAGCAGTCAGGGCAGCACACAGTGCGCCCTGATCGCAGGCTATCTATAAAGACAGCCATGGGGCCACTTTAAGTCCCCAGGGCTGACTGTACAGACATTCCCCGGGCTTCGATGGAAAAGGGGAATGGTCATTGATTATGCCTTGGTTACTGACAGCGGCAATCAAAGGCTTAAGCGCCGGGAATTGGAGGTTTCCTCTGCTTCAGAGCGCTTACAGAGCCTGCTTTAGGGACAGAGCTGTTAACTAAAATTCTGTTCGTAGTGCAGCTGTGGCGCTGGGAGCCGAAGAACCCCTCTATATGCCCTCAACCCCTCAAAATCTTTTGGCGTGTATAAACCTACCCTTACTGCAGCAGAAAACAAACAGTATTTTTATTTACAATTTTAGATTGATTGATATGAAATAGAAAAACAGTATTTGGCTCTCCTACTAAACTGATCTGTAGCTCTCTTTTTGCATGATATACACAAAGCATTCAGAATCCTTAAAGTTAGGACCAGTTTGCATAAAAAATAATGAAGTAAAGAAGCTATTACATATAAGTCCTCCAAAGGTTACGAAAGGACAGTGGTAAATAAAAGTGTTACAACGGAACTATGACTTCTAGACATCTGCTTAGCATTATATCACATGAGCATCCACACAAGGCTTTTGTCAATTATCTTTAGATA
This sequence comes from Phyllomedusa bahiana, assembly GCA_025379985.1. NCBI lineage: Eukaryota > Metazoa > Chordata > Amphibia > Anura > Hylidae > Phyllomedusa > Phyllomedusa bahiana. Next base: position 88,813 of record JAODAL010009052.1, read on the forward strand.
TAAAACATTACTTTATTCATGAACCAAAGTTACCAAAAGGGAAGCTACACAGTTAAAATTTGACACAACAAAAAACATGGACACATTTCATGAAGTGAAATTTTTCAGTTCTTCCTAGTCTTTTTATGCTTTAAATGAGTTCAAAAGCTCAGGATATCTATAGTAAAAAGAATTTAGTGGTCCAAAAAAAACCAAAAAAACAAATACGCTAGACTGGAGCAGCTCAGTGCCAAAAGGAACCAAGGGGCTACCAGAAATATGTCGAAAACAACGGTTCAGCAAACCCTACTGAGTATGGGGCTGAGAAGCCGGTGGATGGTCACTTCACTTCTGCTTAAGAAGTTGCAACAGCAGAAAAGGCTTCAATTTTCACGGCGGTGTAGGAATTGGACCTCCACTGATCGTGTTGCCTTTCCCAATGAGTCACATTTTCTGCTTCATGGTGTCAGACGAAAGACATCAGAGAGTAAATACCCTGCAACCATTACTAAAAGAACACAGGCCAATGGTGGTTCTGAGGAATATTTCTGTGACATTCTCTGGGCTCACTTGTCCATGTGGAAGGTACTCTTAACCAATTTGGTTAAGAATATATCTTGCAGATCACATATACCAATATATGTTGATTGTATTCCAAGGGGTGGATACGCTCTTTTTCCTGATTTCTCAGACTTGAATCCAGTTGAGAATCTGTGGGACCATCTCAATCATCCTGTTCGCTCTAGGAATCCTCCCACACGCACTCTCCAGCAGCTGTGGGATGCACTGCAGTCAGCATGGCTCCAGATACCTGCTACAATCTATTAGGACCTTATTGTGTCACTCTCTGTTCATCTAGTGCTGCACATGGCGGTGACCTGGATTATTAGCTGGTGGTCATAGTAAAGTAACTCGACTATGTATTTGTTGTAATAGGGTCGTAATATTTTTGTATTTTTGTGCTGGTTGTCACTCATTCCTCTACAACATGTTCTTTTTTTTTACCTGGGTAGGTCCTAGAAAAGAACATGATTCTGAAAAGTAAGCACCTAAATTGTTCTAATATTCTTTTTAAAAAACACAAAGCCTTCATAAAAACTTGCCTTTAATAGATAATATGTTATACTTTGATCATACAGTAGTATTATAGGAGCCAGCAATGTCCAGCCTTGTGCAGGTTACATTTGTCAAACTTGGATGTTATAAAGACAATCCAATTCTGCCACATTTATAAAAATTGTGCATATTTTCCTTTTCTTTATGTACAGCTCATTTTATAATTTAACCCAGTCATTCCTATTTTTCTAAACAGTGTTTGTGACTATAGACTAAAAACATCTCTTGGAACACGTGGGGAGCTGTAGCATTAATTTTGGAACACGTGGGGAGCTGTAGTACGACTACTGCAAATTAAAAGTAAATAAGTTGTTCATGACAAGAAATCAGATTCCACTTGTCAGCTCCAAAAGCAGGGATAATTGTTGCTATAGACAAATACTTTTCTTTTGAATGTTTTGATACCTTTATGCCATGATGTACTTAATTGTGACACTCTATTATTCTGGCGTATTTTGCTTAATACATCACCCTTATTGTCTTAGTACTATGAAAACTTTTAAGACTAAAGACAATTAAAAAGACAAAGGTCAACATGTATGAACGGGGCTGTGCCAGTGTTTTGGCATATCTTGAGGCAAAAAACTGTTGCAGCCCTGTTCTGTAGATGTATGAACTGTCATACTTCCACCAGCCACCACACTTTTGAATGTGCCAAAGATAAGCTATGCACCACATATATGAGACAAAGATATGCTATGAGACAAAGATAAGCTATGAGAAAAAGCTATGATGTGAGACACAGCTATGAGACAAAGCTATGAGACAAAGATATCTATAAACAAATGGACGTCCATCTCACCGTAACTTAGTTTTCAGTAATGGTTCCTTCTAGCCGTCATGGAGAAAAAATGGAAAGCAAAGCCACTATGAACATTCAACAGGAAACACACCAGCGGTAAAACCTCCAGTGTCCAGACAAGGAAACGTTCTCCATTAGTCCATAAAAAACATAATTTTTATTAGAAAATCATTAAAAATCAGACATATAGCATATCCGAGTACATAACAAAAAACGTCGAAATACTGACGCGTTTCGGAATACTATTCCTTAGTCATAGTGACTGTTTTTTTTATGGACTAATCTACGTTTCCTTTCCTAGACGCTGGAGGTTTTACTGTTTCGTGTTGTACGAGACAAAGATATGCTGTGCTCCAAAGATAAGCGCCAAAGATATACCCCAGATTTATGAACCCACATACGGCAGGTTCAGACGTACTGTCACCTTCTCTATATTGATTTACAACTGGTGTGTCGGTGCCAAGTTTCATATATGTCCCTCAAAAATTTTAATCATGCATATGGTGAAATATCAAGATTAGTACAAACATGATATAAAGATAGGTTTATCATTATGTTGTTATAAAACATAATTCTGAACAGAAGTGGCATGACAATTTTTATAAATATATTCGTTATCTCATTACTTCTTCAAGTATCCAAAAATATCGCTTCCTTACCAATAGATCCTGTTCAGCTAAAATGTTACTTCTCCATAGTTAAAATTACTGCTTTACTTCAATTTTGACAAGCAGTAGTGCAATCCACACCATAAAATGGGGAAGAGAACTAAGGATAGTGAATAATTAGTTTGCATTAAATTAAAACTGTAAAACTGAATATATTATTATTATTATTATTAATAATAATAATAATAATAAAGAGCATTTCCAGCTATTCTATAAAAATGCAAAGAGGTGCCACAGGGAGAACTACTAGTTACAGTATACTTTTACATATATTAAAGCCATTTGCATTGCAAGCAACTGTGAACATTTCTATTATAGTGCAGGAGTGCCTTCACCATGGTGTGCTAATCTGAAGTAGACAAACAGATTTTAATATACGGGTGACTTACACAGGATAGAAAGAGAGTCAGAGGAGAGAGTCAGAAGTGTTTTCAATTTTATACATTCATTTTCACTGACCAACTGACAAAAAAACAGACCACTGCCTCTAGAATGGATGACAATGACTGCAGCTTCATGTCATAGTTTAAATACTGATAGCAGCTTCGCGGTACCAACTGCTGATCTAAAAAGTGAGGAACAGATTAAGGGTGGATAAACATTTATAAGTGTATGATACTATTATTAAAGAGGTGCCGACACAAAGCCACTTCTGTGTTAAAGACAGCTCAAAAATACCTACTAGCCGACTGTGTTACAGAATGATGAGGGCAGGGCTTTCGGGCATCCTCCCTTTGGATTACTATGGAAATTTCGAATATAGCCGAATATACAGTCATATGAAAAAGTTTGGGCACCCCTATTAATCTAAATCATTTTTAGTTCTAAATATCTGGGTATTTGCAACAGCCATTTCAATTTGATATATGTAATAAGTAATATTTCACATTTTGTGTTAGTAAAATAATCCTCATTTCAATCCGGAAATATTACTGTGTCCATCAGTTATTAGATATATCAAATTGAAATGGCTGTTGCAAACACCCAAATATTTAGAACTAAAAATGATTAAGATTAATAGGGGTGCCCAAACTTTTTCATATGACTGTACTTAATCGGCTATATCTGGAACTCCTAGTGAAATAAATGCTGAGGATGCAGGCAAATGCCGCCCTCCTCATTCTGTAATGCGGTCGCTTGTAGATAGCTATGAACCAAGCTTAACGTGGAAGTGGCTTCATGGGGAAATCATGAAACTGGGCAAATTCTGGTGTGTGTGCCTAATGATAAACATGGTCCAGATTTAAAATGCTCCTTCACATGGCACAAAAAAGGACAATTCTCATTTCCTAACTCAACCACAGACAACATCTAATGCTCCTGGTGACTTTTTCTAAAGGATCAGAATTCAGTTTCTGGATTCATTCAAAACTTCATGCAAACAACTAATTTTGCCTCCTTTTTTTTGTAATATTGGTGCTAGAAAAGCATCATGAGATGCTCCCTTGACAATACTGGCTGCAGGACGCTCGCCCCACCCCGGCAGCTAAACTAGCCTTTTTTGCACCAAAAGACATAATGGTGCCTCCCTCCCTCCCTGCCCCCCTCATGGCCAACCCAGCTTTACTGCACACTGGATAGCCTAGCATCCAAGAAAGCTGGATGCATCAGTCCCCACAGTAGGCACCCAGCTTTTCTGGGTGCCTGCTCTGGGAGATGGCACTCAGCTTTCCCGGGTGCTAGATACCCTATTCAGCTATCGGGAAAGCTATGTAATACCCCTCCCCTACAGCAGGCATCAGTTTTGCTGGGTGCCTGCTGTACGGAACATCACCCAGCTTTCCTGTGCTTTGGATATTCTATACAGCATCCGGGAAAGCTGGGTGACAACCCATCCTCCACAGCAGGCTACAAATGGAAAGCAGGTTGGTTTGGGGGATAGGGTATCACCCACCTTTTCTCGGTGCTGGATAGCCTTTCTAGACCATTATATGTAGGTGTATTGTTTCTGTGTTTTTACAGGTTTTCACTGTGGACTACGACAGATTTGTTGGACTATGTGGGACCAGCATCGGATCCATTGTTTTAATAAAATGCTCATTGACTTATGGTGTCGGGGAGTGTTTATTTAAATAATGTTTATTTTAATCTGATTTACACTTCAAACTAACAGCATTGCCAAGTAAAATATTAAAGCTGTTTTCAACTTAAAGGGGTCGTATAGGGCCTTGTCCCCACGAAACCGGTTTGTGGCTGGTTTTTCAGACGGTTTGCGGTTTTGCAAACCATCTGAAAAACCGGCTGAAAACTTTTACATGGGGCTCTATGAAAAACCCGTGCAGCAGCCCCCACTGCATGGGTTTTCCGCCCGGCGGTTTTTCAGACCGCCGGCCGCCCGAAAAACATTCTACTTGTTCATTCTTCCGTCCGGTTAATCGCGGAGAAAAGCAGTCCTCCCGTATCCGTGTGCACGGCACAAAAACCGGAAAATACCGGTCAGATAAACCGTGTAAACGGGCCCTAAGAGAAAAAAATATATTTTTTACAAATGTTTGAAAAGTCTACACACCAGTGGGGGCACAACATTCAGCTTGCAGTGCCCCACCCAGTCATTAGGACACAAACTTACTTTGACTATGTCCTCATACTTCAAAAAGTAATATTAATCTTTTGACAGCTGCATTGAACTGACGATACATCTATGGTGGGCACTGTATGGCTGTCAATGTTATGGTGGGCACTGTATAGTTCTCACTATAATGGTGGGCACAGTATGGAAGGCACTGCTATGGTGGACACTGTAGGACTGGCAGTTTTATGGTGGGCCCTGCATGGCTGGCACTGTTATGCTGGGCTCTGTATAGCTCTTACTATTATCGTGGGCACAGTATGGAAGACACTGTTAGGGTATGTTCAGACGGCGTGTTTAAGCCGTGCTTACATACGCTTTTCAATACGTGTTTGGATCCGTCTGTTGGACCCCTAATGGACCCAAACACGTATCTATTAAATAGCAATGTGATTTACATTGCTTCTACTATGAAACACGCATCGGCGTTCACATGAGTGATCACCAATGCATGTCTCACTGCGTCTTTTGGCTTCGTCTTTTGGATCCGTCCCAAGAATTGACACGTCAATTCCTGGTCTGAAAAACGCAGCAGGAGCCCTATAATAAACTATAGGGTGAGATCCTGATGCATCCGACACGCAGCTGCATGTTGGATCTGATTGCTGCAGCGTTTGTGAATCCGATTTTCAGATCCAACACGGATCTGAAAACGCCGTGTGAACATACCCTTATGGTGAGCACTGTAGGGATGGCAGCATTATCGTGGGCACTGCATGGCTGGCACTGTTTGGTGGGCACTGTATGGCCGGCAATAAAGGTCTGTATGTGCTATTTTAAGCAACCTAAGTGAAAAATCCAATTAAAACTGTTTTTACATTATCTTTGGATTTCTTCCTCAAAGAAGTATTTATTTCAGACACAATCATGAAATATCCACAAGCTATACCACAAAAATGTCTGAAAGGATCGAAACTCCAGAGAGGAGGAAAAGAGTTGAAGAGGAGGCTATATACTGTATGTGTGTTGTTCTCTCTAGTAATAGTTGTCAAATAGTCACTTTTGTAGCCCCCCCAAAATTAAATGAAAATAGTCACCCCATATCCTTTTTATACAGTACCAAGCAGGGGACCCCCTTTTCTAATCTCTGGCAGGACCTTAAGTAGAACTAAGACCTCTCAAACATTTGAGGTATTAACAACTGAATTGCCATAAAGTTCTCAGATGGGGAACATACCTCTAAGATTTACTGTGGCTCCTGGAAAAGGTACAATATGACTTGGACCAAACATTTTTGTGCACTCCTGACATACACAATATGTATATCTTTTTAGTTTTTTTCCTTTTCTTTTTAAACAGTATGGGCGACATGTATGAACAGAATTCTGGCCTCAAAAAGCTGTAGTAGACCAGTTCTATAGATGTATGAACAGGCGTACTCCAAACTTAGGCGCGATAAGTGCCTTGGTACCGCGCCAAAGACACTTCTTAGTGCACCAAGATTTGGGCCGTTCTGGGGGTGTGTCGCACCACATTAGTAGAAGTAGACACATTTATGATTCTTTGATGACAAAATGTTGACGCCGAACAGTTAGAACAGTCAGACCAAGTTAAAGGTGGTCTGTTTTAGCCTGAGTTGTCGTATTGGCACTAGACTGCGCTGTATGTATGAATTGCAGAAGAACAGGTTTATACATTCTGGCACAGTCTATACTACCTTAAAGCAATTTAGAACTGGTCTATCAGTGCCAGAATTCACACATGTCGCCCTATGTTTTGGGTACTGTGCATTACTATGACATTTTTGTTGCCAAATTAAAGAAAAATGCTAATTTTAAATGTTACAAAATAAAAAAACACCACCAAAAGGCTTGTAAAGGAAGGAGGCCAGAGCAGACAAACATGTGTATTAACCACATTTCCACTGAATAGGTGTGAACTTTTTGTGCTGTTCAATGAACTAGTACAAGCAAAAGGTGATTGTAGTTTGCTTTCATCAAGAACAATATTCGTTCTTTCCAGAGGCGCAGTCTTTCAGTTAAAAAAAAGTGGATATCTGCGCTTATTAATACTTACTAGTGTATCCCAAAATAGGCTGAAATGTCCATTTACTCCATGGGAGTGACAGCTGATCCACAATGTCTTATACTACACTCTTCTGACACTTTTTTTATTTTATCACATAGGAACTATTCCTTAGCTGGAAACATCTGCCATCCAAGAAATCTTAAAGTGTACGTAGGCTAAGAGAATAATACTGATATTCTGTGGTCTTGAAAGAGACTCAGTTCCTGTTGAAACCTTGAGAAACTAGCCTTATCTCCTACTTTATGGGGCCCAGAAGTGTCAGCTGCCACAGAAGCACTGGAGCAACTTCCTCTATGTCCGTTCCAGTTCAAATTGCAAAAAATTGTAGCTGGTTCGTGAGAAATTTACAGTGCTAAATATACCTGAAGCTTTATCATAGAATGTTAAGTTCCCAGTTAGTGCAGAGGTAGCCACTTAGTGACATTAATACATTATCAGATAACAAGGAGCCAATTATGCCGAATTCAAAACCATTAGGCTTTAGTCAAATGACATACAGTATTTTCGAGGGACGTTGGAGTGCCATTTATTTCATTTGCTTGCATGTGGATTTCACTGCATTTTAAAGAAGCTCCACCCAGAGAGGCTAATGCATATCCTATCTCGCTGAACATCCCGAATAAATGCAGAGGATATACTTGCACTTATGGTTTTTAATGCATTGTATAATATGTGTAAATAAAACCACCATGTGCCTAAATGGTGCCATAAACACTTGACATGCATTTTTTCATCTCGGATTTCTGCCACGGATTCCACAACAGATTTTTCCAAACATACCCTAGGAAACCTTATACATGCATTTCTATCAGTATTTTGGATTGGTATTTCTAAGCTAAAGGCATGAGTGGGCCCAAAACACAACAAATGTTTCCATTAGGGTAGGATTAAATAGTTCAGCTACGCTGCAGTCCAACCTTATGTGACTGCTAATGGCTGCACAAGATTCCAGCAACCTCATGTGGCCTTTGTTGGTGGCAGAGGAGGGACTTTGAAATCGCAGTACTGCGCTTTCTGGCACGGTCGGTTTTCGGATTTCCCACCAGTCCAGTACATTGGCTGTACGGGAATCCGATGGGAATCTGCAGGAAGATAGAACATGTTCTATCTTCTGGCGGAGGCCCGGTGAATTAGAAATCCCACAGTAGAAAATCTGTGCTGTGTAGACTACAGCTTGGATTTTCTATTGCGGTCTATGAGCACTGAGTTACAGTCATATTTTTGTGGATTCTAAATACTGAATCCACTTAAAAATCCGACTGTAATCCTTTGCTGTGTAAACCTAGCCTAAGGCTTCTTTTACACGGTCTGATAAATGCCCATTAAGAGAAATTCAACATAGTTTTTAGAGTGGCTTTACAACCCATTATTTGAGGCATTGTTTTTGAGGCATTTCTATAGGCATATCTGGGGCAACCACTGCAGTGACCAAATGTTAGCTGGCAGCCAATAGAGAAATAACACACTTCTTATGTTGCTTTTTTCTTTGTAGCCTTTTTTTTAAATTTGAGTGTGTTTTTTGGTCAGTGGCAATTTTTATTCACATGCAGCATGTAGGAATGCCATTTTTCCAGCATGTTTGTGGCATTTTTTATCCTATAGACCTCCAATATTTTTTTCTTGTGCATTAAAATACTCATGTGTATATGTATAGTACAGTGCAAAAGTTTTCGGCAACTGTGGAGAAAATGTTTCAAAGTAAGAATGCTTTTTTAAAAAAAAAATAAAAGTGTAAATAGTTTATCAATTTACAAACTGAAACATGATCATACTCATAGAGAAGTAGTATTTGATTCCAACTCTCAATGGTCTCCGGTTATAAGCGGTGTACCATAATTGACAATAATGAGTCTGCTTTATATTTAATCTATTTATTATAAAAGACATATACAGGAAGAAATTGTTTTTTTATTTGTTTAAATACATAAGTGGCCCCTACAAAAAATATGGTGAAAAATTATTTCATGTAAAACCCCATCAAAAGAAAAGGGGCACTCCCTCCGTCTGGAGAAAAAAGCCTCAATCTCCAAAGGGTGACAAACCTTCTTTACCATAAAAACTGTGAATCTGTGGAACAGTCTCACCCAGGAACTGGTCACAGTAGGAACAGGTAACCGCTTTAAGAAAGTCTTAAATAACTACTTACAACAAAATAATAATAAAGAGGCTGGTTATTTTTTTTTTATTCTACTAGGCTCCTTCTGCCCTATAAAAATAAATAAAAATTATCCTCACCTTCCCTCTCTTTTTTGATCCAGTGCTGCACTGTCCTTACTCGTCGCTGGTCTTTTGGTTTCTTTCAGACTTTTCTTGAATGGAACGTCTCTACAGCAGCCACTGCTTGGCTGTAGCAGTCACATGTCATTGGTCGACATCATCGTTCTGACGTAAGCACTGTCAACCAATCAGCCAATTGCTAGAATGTAGATCCATACTGATCACGATTTGGGACCAGGAATTAAATATTTCTTAGGGTACATTGGTTTATTTTGGATCAATAGGGAAAAACAAAGTTTCAAAACTACCTACACACCTCCCGTTAATCACATCTTCTCCCCACCTTTGGTTAAACTTAATGGACATAACACAGCATAGCAGAAAACAGCAGGAAAAAACACCTTAAAATTAATGTATCTCTTCACATTACTTAAAAAGGCACAAAACTGCACCCAAAAAATGCATGAAGCGTGGAAAAAAAGCTTATGTAGTTTTCAATGTTTTCTTCTACCAAAGAATGCTATGTATGAAAGTAGCCTCATGCTACCTAGTTGTTGGGAAGTGAATGGCTGCTCGTATGATCGTTTATAACTTGCAGATGTTTGAGCAATCGTTCACTTTAATTATTGACTTGGTTGTTACAGTCAACAAACACTTTTAGGGCACATCCCCACGGCACAGGATAAATACCGGTCGGTTTATCCAACCGGTATTTGTCCGGTTTTTGTGCCGTGCACACGGCCGCAGTGGGATTTATTTTCTCCGCGATGAGCAGAGGAAAAGCCCTCCCCCTTCGCATTGACATGTACATATTCCATACGAAAACCGGATGGAAGAATGAACATGTACAATGTTTTTCGGGCCGTCGGCGGTTTCAGTGGGAACTGCTGCACGGATTTTCAATAGTGGGCTATGTAAAGGTTTGCGGCCGGTTTTTCAGATGGTTTGCAAAACCGCAAACCGTCTGAAAAACCGGCTGCAAACCGGTGCCGTGGGGACATAGCCTTAGGATGCTTTTACATGGAGTGTTTTTTATGTGTTTTTGAATGCGCCTTTTTGTGCAGAAATGTACAGCATTGTGTGCCTTTCCACACAAAAAAACGTGTGAACAGCACCCTTAATGACAGGTAAAAGATCAGTCCATAAATAAGTGTTTGCTTATTTGTTGTCTGATTGCCGAGACTTTTACACAGGAGAATTATTGGGAATAAATGTTTCTATGAATATGTGCACATCTAAAAAAGCCTTCACTCATGACAAAAATCAAATCCTTCTATTTTGAAAACACAAATTTATGTTTTAATAATTGTTGCTGATTAAGTTCATATTCCCGCAGTTAATAATTAAACACAGCTATGCCATTCTGTATGTAGTTAATATATACCGTACATCTGTTTTTGTGTTGTATTGAAATATTAAATGCTGATAAATGTTTAAATACTTAATCGCTTTCTTTAGTTGTATTTAGTGTTATTTATGTCCTTCATACAAGGTTACATCTGATAATTTTTTCTCAGTTTGTAGTGAATTCCAAATACCTAACAAATAGTAAGAAAAAAATCAGCATTGTAAATCATAATCATTAAAAAAGCATCTATTATACACAAGGGAGAGATAGAAGCTCAATTCCAGGTACAGAGACCATTCTTCTACTCTAGAGGTGAAGCATGAAGTTGGTATAATTTAAAGCCAATCATTCCTCGAATGGTGTCAGGTCTAGCATGGTAGATCTGTTACTGAAAGAACTGAATGAAAAACAAACAAACATAATAATTCTGTGGTTGGAATACCTTGACTGTGCAATTCAATGTTTAGTTGTATCGGAAACTCAAGACTGGATCACGAGCAAATTTCATGCTTTGTAAGAGGCATAAGCTCCATCTCTGGCTAACATTCCAAATATAGAGTATAGTAGATGCAACAAATATTGCCATGAAAAATGTGTCAAGTGGAAAACAATCAAAGAATTGCAGTTGTTTATGGGATTGACTTACAACAGCACTGTAATCTTTTCACATTGTAGGTTATTTGTCTACATATTACTACGTGTTTTTGGGGAAAATTTTTTTTTTGTCGTGTTTTTAAAGGCATTTGGGCCTTATTTATCAAAGCTGTCTAACAGTAAAACCTAGTAACACAGTAGATAAGGTTGATCTAAGTAAATCTAACCTATAACCCTACACTGTTAATTCAGAGGAAGGCAAAAACCCGTATGAGAGATGTCAACTGTCCCATAGAAGAGGAAAAGCTGCCTTGCATTGATCTCTGAATTTAAGACTTCTACCAATATCCTCAAGTCTTTTTCAGACATAGTTTTATCCTGTATCATTCTTTTTATTCCATAATTGTACTTTTTGTTTCCTGACCCAAATGCATGGCCTTACATTTACACACATTAAACTTCATTTGCTATTTCTCTTCCCAAATCTCCAAGGTCCCAAAATCCATCTGTAAAATTCTATTATCCTCATCTGTGCCGATTACAGAGCTTTGTATCATCAGCAAATATTGTGATTCTGCTCTGTGAGCCATCTACAAGGTCATTAGTACATAAATGAAAAAAGTGGACCCAGTACTGATCCTTGTGGTACCTCACTAGCCAGTGTGATCAAATCAGAGTATGTTCCATTTATAACCACCCTTTGTCTCCTATCAGAGAGCCAATTGTTAACCCGTTTACAAATATTTTCCCCCAGTACCATCATTCTCAATATTTACACCAATCTTTTATGTGCAACACTATCAAATGACTGAGAAGTCCAGAGAGACAACATTCACAGCCAAGTCCAGTCTGGAGCTTTCCTCCTTATAGAAACTAATTAGAAATAGATTAGTCTGACAGGATCAATCCCTTATACAACTATGCTGGGGCTGTGTTATCAGGTTATTTTTACTAAGTTACTCCAGGACAGTTCTATGGAAGCATGGAAGTTAAGTTTGCAGGCCTATAATCTCCAGGCTCACTTTTTGAATATTGGCACTGCATTGCCCATCTGTCAGTCCTGTAGAACAGACCCTGTCATTACAAAATCCATAAATATTATAATCAAATGTTTGTTTGTTGGGGGTGTTCATACGGTGTCTTTTTGGATGTTTTTGTGCATATTTCTTGCGTCATTTTACCAAAATACTTGTCGAAATACACCCCAAATAATGTGCAATACATCTGTTATACACTTTAATGTAAAATCACACACAGCTCATTTTACGAATGCAGTTTTGCAAACATCTGAAAAGAAGCAAGCACGTAATTTCAACAGCGCAATGAACACGTATTGCGGCTCATAGTATATGCGCTGCAATATGCCGAGTGAACTCCCCCTTACGGTGCTAAGTTCCTGCAGAACTTGGGGGCGAATGTCATCTGGATTGGGTAATTTGTTTATTGTAACGCTTTAACCTCTTAATGATGCAGACAGTTTTGACCTCTATGATGTAGCCCCATTTTCCAAATCTAACATATGTCATTCCCTTCGGCTAGAGAAAAAAGGATTAAATCTCCAGAGGAGAAAAGCGTTCTTCACTGTAAGAACTGTGAATCTGTGGAATAGCCTGCCTGAGGAGCTGGTCACAGCAGGAACAATTGGGAGTTTCAAGAAAGGCTTAGATATCTACCTGAAACTAAAGAATATTAATGCGTACGTAGCTATGTAAAATTCCTGATCCTGGCGGGTGGCGGCTCTAGGGTCAGAGATGGGGTCTCCCCTGGAGCAGATTGGTTCTTGCCTTGTGGGTTTCAGGGCAATAACCAGTGGGGAGGCGGGGCTTTAAATGCTTGGCTCCCTCCCTTCAACCACATTTTACCCACCCTTGGTTGAACTTGATGGACACATGTCTTTTTTCAACCGTACTATGTAACTATGTAACTATATGTGGAAAAAAAACTTTTTAGTATTTTTACCTATCCATGTGATTAAGGGTGCTTTCACACAGTGCGTTTTTGATGCGTATTTTGTGCAGGAAGGCACAGCAATTAAAGGGGTTGTCTCGCTACAATGATTGGGTTTTAATTTAAAGATCTTTAAAAAACAAGCAGCTTTGCAATATATGTTCATTACAAATGTCCTACTGATTTTGAGCTAGCCCTGTTAGTATTACTACATCAGCTTCTCAAATCTCTATAGCAGCCGACCTGTTGATCCTTATCTTACTGGCTGTCAGGTCTGAATGACTCATCACCTTTGAAGACAGGTCGGAGCAGAGAGCCCCTCCAGCACAGAATGCTTCTGGAGGGGGAGGAGGACTCTGGCGTCTGTGTCCTTACTGCCTGGATTAACCCTGTGTGTGCCTGCTTCCTCCTGCTCTCTACACAGATAGATGTGACAGCAGTGACCCTGTCTGTTACTATAATCATGATATGTCTTTGGAACTGTGACTATACTAATACTATACAGATCAGGGGGCATGTGAATACTTTATGTTCTCCTGTATTAGGGACACATCCTGAGTATAGTAACACTGCCCTTGTTGTTGCTGGAGATGTGGAGACTTGTAAGCTAAGCAGGGGATTTAGGAACACTTGCATCCTCTCTGCTCTATTAGCACACCACTTCACACTCATAGATCAGCCCTCTCCTGCAACAGACCTAGGCAGACACACACAGGGTGACTCTGAGAGCAAACCCCCCCCCCCCGGTATAGAAGTTACGTAGCTGCCTGTGTGCTGATGGGAGGGGGGAGAGGGAGCAGAACAGACAGACCAAGAAGCACGCCCCTCAGTTCAACTTACCAGGGACACTGTCCGGCTGAAAGCTCGTAATGAGACAACTCCTTTAATGCTGTACATTGCTGCACAAAAAATGCATAAAAAATCGCAGTAAAAATGTTTTACTGCGATTTTTGCCGCATTTTTTTGAAATTGCGTTTTTATGTCGTCAAAGTCTGACAACCATAACTTTTATATTTTTCTGTATATGGAGCTGATTAAGGGCTTGTTTTTTGCTGAATGAGTTGATGTTTTCATTGGTACCACTTTGATCACTTTTTATTAACTATGTTGGAAAGCGGGATAGACAAAATACAGCAATCCTGGTCGTGTTTTTTATTTATTTATTTTTTTACAGCAGTCACCGTGCAGTATAAATGACATAACTTAACTTAAAGGGGTTGTCTCACTACATTGATTCATCCTACCTCAGTTCTGTTTTCTTGGTTTCAGGTTGAATTCAGGGGCCTGTTTACTGGCTTCTACTAGGCTGCAGAAGAAGCCAGGTCTGTAGCTATAGCAACCAGTGCTGGTAGCCTATCAGGATAGATCAAACAGGTCTGTAGCTATAGCGACCTGAGGAGATGATGCAGCCCATACAAGAGGGGATATCTCTGAATAGGCAGGACACTGTTAATGGACACATATTGCAAAGTGACTTGTTTTCGCAAGATCTTTAACATAAAAAGCAATCCTTGTAGTGAGACAACCCCTTTAAGTTAACTTTAGTCAGCCGGTCAATACGATTATATCAATAACAAATTTATATAGATTTATGTTTTACTACTTCTACACAATAAAAACACTCTTTATTTAAAATTGAAAACACTTTTTTTGCATTGCCATAGTCTAAGAGCCATAACTTCTTAATTTTTATGTGTATGCAGCTTTGTAGGGGCTTGTTTTTGCAGGTTGAGCTGACATTTTCATTGGTATCATGCTGCAGTATACATGATGTGGGTCGATATGATTATAGCGATACCCAATTTACATATTTTTTTACGCTGTTGCAATGAAAACGGGTTTTTATTGTGTAAAATAATATTTATGCATAGCTACTTTGTGAATGCCATAAACTTTTTTTCCATATATGGAGCTGTGTAGCTGTAAAGAAAAATCGCAATTCTGCCATTGTTTTTTTTTTCTTTAGGGTGTTCATTTTTATTTTTGACCCTTTTGCATTTGTAATAGGGAAGGGCTGGTGTGCGTGTTTTTGTTTTATTTTTTTGCGTGTTTTTTTTTCTTTTCGCACTACTTACACTTGTCCCCATAGGGGACTTGACTCAGCAATCTGTAGATCGCCTGTATTGCTGTGTATTGTGACTGTCAGTTACCAGCGTGGTGATGTCTCAGTCAGCCTGGAAACTTTTGTTAGGCTTCTGGGGTGTAATTACACCTCAGAGAGACTGATGGAGACAGAGCAAGCTCAGGATCCAGCCAATAGCACATAAAGTTGGCTGTATTATCCCGAGAGCCCACACGATCTCCTGGACATACCAGTACGTCCGATTGTGCTAAATGGCATGTAATAACGACGCGACGGTACATGCAAGTGCGCAATGGGGTTAAAAGCTGTGCTGCACTTCTTGCTGGGTTAAACAGGTGACATTTAATGGAGAATTTACATTATCCCTAATCATGTTATCTTGCCATAGGGTTGTGTGAGTAGAGAAGAAGGCATTCAATAGACTTGCCTTTTTCTCATCCTCCTCCATTATTACACCCAGATTATTTCTGAAGGGGCCAACACTTTTAGTTTAAGGTTTCTTTCTAATTATGTAATTTAAGAGCATTGTGGGGTTATTTTTGCTTTCTCTGGCAATAAGCCTCTCTGTTTTAGTCTTTGTTGCCTCTGTTTATTTTCACACAATTTTTTTTTCTCCTTAGAAATTTTAATGCCTCCGCACTACCTAATTTAGTACTTCAAAATTCTTCCGTCTTCTCACTCATTGCGCCATTTACAGTTTAATTTGACCACATCAGTTTTCTCCTGTTTCAAAGGTGTTTATTCCTGTAGACTGTATATTTTTCACAGTATCTATTAATGATGCTTTTAAAAATTTAGTTTGTATACTTTTAATTTTGATGAGCTGTGCCAGTTTATACTATCAAGGTCATCTCTCAAAAACTCCCAATAGCAACCAATCAGAGGCCAGTTTTAAAACAGATTGAATTGGTTGTCATGGGCAGCAAAGACAGTTTTACAATCAGACAGTTTTGCTAAATGGGGCCCATTGTTTCTGGAAAAAAAATCTGAAGCCATATCTTTAAGGGACAAAACACCTGGAGAAAAAAAACTAAGGGCCATATGTATGAAACTGTTTAGGTCTAAAACTCACGCTTTTGCCCGTAGTAACCTATGGGCAACAAAGTGAGTTTTAGGCCTAAACAGGTTCATACATGTGGCCCTAAATGTATGAACAAAAAAGCATTTAAAATAATACTTGACATGTAAAAATCATGTTAGTTTTTTTTACAAGCCACTAAAGGAGTTTTATTGTTACAAAGATTAGCTTTCAACATAAAGGGACAGGTAACTGAAGACTTTTTCTAAACACATTGGTCTGTAGATTTTATTTTAGTCATGAGATAAGAGAGATTTTATGTGCTCTGAGTGCACATAGGTTTCCATGGTTACCTGACCATAATTCTGTTATCTAATTAGATGAGCGAGCAGAGAGCAGGGAGTCACATCACCATGGACGGACAGAGCTCAACCCCCTCACTTCAGAGAAAACTAATTTTCTCTGACAAGATTAGCTTCTGTTTACAGATAAGCAATTGCTTTCAGTCCTCACAGCTCTCCTGCACTTCTCAGTGTAAAGGCTTAGCTACTTACAGAGAAGCTTAATATGCTAATCACTGCTAAAGAAGCATCCACAGCCTGAAGAGAAAAAGGGAGTGTAAAAATGCTTGTAACTCAATAAAACAGCATGGTGAGAAAAAAGCGCCACTGAAATTTTTTTATAGAACATACAACATTTTTATTTAAATATCTAGAGCTGACATATTATCGGACTGTGCAATGTAGATCCAAACTTTTATTTTTTAAAACCCTGCCTATACCTGCATATGGGGGATATATACTTCCTATATTAACCCTGCTATACTCTTACCTGCCTATGGGGGACATATACCTCCTATGTCTACTATGGGGGACAATTACCTGCCTATACCTACCTATGGGGGACAATTACCTGCCAATACCTACCTATGGGTGACATATATCTGCCCATGGGGGACATTAAACTGCCTTTATCTGCCTATAGGGTTATTAAACTGCCTATGGGGGACATTAAACTGCCTATACCTGTCTATGTGGGACATTAAACTGCCTATACCTGCCTATGTAATTTTACTGGTATCCATTTTTATTTTTGAAATTTACCTGTAGCAGCTGCATTTTCCACCCTAGGCTTATACTCGAGTCATTACGTTTTTCCAGATTTTTGTGGGTCGGCTTATACTCGAGTATATGCGGTAGTAGTAAATTTGTTCAACAATTTCCATCCAAGCTACCACCATTAAGATCATATTATCTTACTGTATTAAATATAATTAATATTAATCAAAAGCATACACATCAGAAGTCTGAAAGTTCAAACCTATATAAAACACAAGTATCAGCATTAGATACTATTTAATCACACCTCTCACAATTGCAATAAATCAACTAATTTTTTCAACATGCTACCAAGACAGTACCCCTTTTAGGCTACACTGCTGAAAAGATAAACTGATGTCAGCAGTGGTTTCCAGCCTCCCAAACTGTGATTTAGAAGGCTTCATAGGCACCTGAAGCTTTTATTAATGTAACTTTTTTGGGGGGCATGTTTGACATGTATAGGTCTCCTGACATGTCTAGGTTAGTACGTACTTGAATTCCCCATGACATTACAATACTGGATCACCTTGTATCACAACTCACCCAAGTGATAACATCCAGTTGTTAGCTTATTCATACATTTCTAGGATGAATAACAGAGAAACTGCACCACTTAGAGGTCTAAAACAATATGATCTAGAATTGTTATTTCATGTGGAATACAACTGTATACTTAGACATATCAGGAGAGGTCCACCATATTTTCATCAAAAAGAAAGGTCATAAAACATGCAGGTGTTTGGTGAATCATCTAAGTCAGGGCTGCAAAATTAAAGGTTTTGCGGGCCCCAAAACCCGCAGGTAATTATAAATTTTGGGCCCGGAAATAAAAGGCCAGGAAATGGACAGAGGAAAAAGAAGAAGCCCCCACACTGCTTTCAACCCCGCCCCCCCACTAAATAAAGCAGAGAAGGGGCCATGTGGCAGGAGAAAAAACTCAAAAATGGGGAGGAAAGGATAAGATAGAGGGGCTCGCTTTAGAGGATGGTATTGGAAACCTTAACCCCTCAAACCTTCCAAACCAATTTCCCCAGACCCAGGGATCCTTGAGGGGAGGGGAGGGTACGCAAACGGAGATGCCACGCCCCGGGAAACAGAAAGGAAAAAAAATGTGAAGAACACAGTAAACCTGAGTTTTAAATGGCTAAATGGGCAGTACAAATAAAAATGGGGGACTGGAATATTTCCCAGGCCCTTTTTTAGTGTAAACCCGGGCCCCAAGGCAGCTTTGGGGAAAAAAGCCGAAAAGGGAAAAGAAGGGTTCTGTAAGCAGCGCAAACATAGGGAAAGGGGTTTTAAAAAAAGCAAGGACATCTTTCGTTTCCCCAAAAAACATACCCGTTGCACCCGTGTCTTTCTAACCCCCCTTCTGGCTCAGTGTCTTTGTTTTAGTTTGCTTGTTATTTTTCAAAAAATTTTTGCAAAAATTAATTTTTTAAAAAAAAATATCAAGTTTTTAAAATTTGGGCCCCCTGTGTATTGAGTTTTGGGCAACCCCGATTTTAAGTATTTTGTAGCGGTCAATATTTTAAAAAAAAAATATTTTTAACTCATTTCTATAAAAAGAAAGGTAAAATTTTTAAAAAAGTTGAATTTTTATAACCCTCACTAAATTCTAAAATAAAGAAATTAATACAAAACAAGTTTATTTTCTGAAGAGGCTCCATAATTGAGATTAAATTTGGGAAAGTACAGCTAAATCAGGAAAGGGAAATTTTTACCCCTTTGGTATGAAAAACAAAATTAAAAAAACAGGATGGTAAAAAAATTTTTTTAGGGGAAAATGTATGAAAATGTTTTTACCCCTTTTTCTGGGGTACAATGCACCTAACTGAAACCCCGCTACGATGTATAAAGTGCCTAACATAAGCCATTTTTTTTTGGCGCATTGTTCGTAAGAACCCATTTCTTTCGAATGCGCCCCAAAAATTGGAAAGGGGGGATCGGGGGCGTTCTGGAGGTGTGTCACACCCCCCACTGTAGATTGGGACCTTAATGAATGGGGGTTTGGGAAAAAATAGGTGGGATTACTGCTGGGAAAGGGCAGTCCTTTTTTCCCCAATGGGGTTTGGCCCGAGGATTTGAAATGAAGCTATATTTGGAGCAAAAAAAGTCCAAATTTTCTCAACCCTTTCACACTTCATTAATTAAAAGTTTAAATTTTTTATTTAAAAATCAAAACTGCATAAAATTTTTAAATTTTTTAAAATTTAATGAAAAATTTTTTTCATATAAAAATTTTTTTGAAAAAATATATAAGGGCCCAAAAAAATTTTTGGGAAAAATCTCCTTTTTAAAATGTAATTAAAAATTCTTTGAAAACTTAAACCCAAAAATTTTCTTAAAAAAACCACAATTTTGTTGTTCAGTTTTTTAAAACTTTAAAATTTTACCATTAGATTTTTTAAATTTTTTTTTTGTGTTCTACCCTTTTTTTGAAAGGCAAAAGCCCGAAAAGCCAAAAGGGTTTTTTGGGAAATTTGGGGTCCCTCCCCAAAAAAGGTTTTGTTATTTGTTTCTATTCAATGAATTTTATTTAAAAGGTTTTTTTTTCCCGCCCGTTTTTAATCTTTTATTTTGGTTGATTTTATGGTTCTTTGGGTTCCCATCATTGATAACTTAAAAATCAGTGAATTTTAAAATTCCCAAAATCTTTAAAAATTAGGTGGGTGAAATTTTTTTAAATTTTAGGTTTTTTTTTTTTTGATTTTTTCCTTCATACAAAGTGCCCTTAACCTTTTGTTTTCCCCGGTTTTTTGGGGGGATTTGGGGTTTTGCTTTAAAAAGAAAATTCTTTTTTTAAATTTTCCCCAAAAAAAGTGGGCGTATTTTCCCTGTTTCATTAATTTTTAATAAGGGTATTTCTTTTAAAATTAGCCCCTAATAAGGGGAAAACTTTAAAAATTTGAAATTTTTTTAACCCCGGGGTTTTAGAGAAATTTTTGTTGGGGGAGAAAAATTGGTCGTATTAACAAAACTATTTAAAAAATTTTTTGGAATAAACCTTTTAAAACCCAAAATTTTTTCATTTTTTTGAAATATTTAGGCCTTTTTTCCAATAAATACGGTCCCTAAAACCCCAAATTTTTTAACCTTTTAACCTCTTGGTATTTAGGGTTTTTTCTCAAAAGTTTTTTCCCCCCGCAATTACCTTGTTGGGGAAGGGGGCGGGGGGGGGAAGGCCCCCAATTTAGCGGAACGGCAAAATTTGCCCCAATTTTCTTTAATTTCAACCTTAATTTAAACCAAAATAAAAACCCATTAGTTAATTTTTCTTTGGGCAATTGGGGAGGGTAGGGGAGTAATTTTTATTTTTTCTCCCAAAAGAAATTTTGGGAATTACCGAAATTAATGGGCGTTTTTCCCCTAAATTTTCCAAAATTAGGGCCTAATTTCCGGAACCCAATTTCGCCCAAACCTTTTTAATTTTTTTTTCCCATTTTTTAATTTTTAAAACTTTTTTTGGGAACTTTTTTTTTCCCACTTAAAAAAAAAAGGCCCCACAGCTTCAAAATTTTGTTTTTAACGTTTTTTTAGTCCCAAGGCCCTAAAGTTTTTTTAAAAATATTAAAAAATTTTAAATACAAAAAGTTTCTGGGATTATTGATTTGAGCACAAAGAAACTTTAATTGAATGTTTTTTTGCCCAATTTCCCTTTTAAATGTATCCTTGCAAAAGTGGGGCTTTTTGAAAAGGCCTTTTTTTGGCAGGGGAAAAAGGAGGCCTTTTTTTTAAAGTTTTTTTTCATTGGGGTTTTTAAAACTCAAATTAATTGGGGGTTCCTTCTAAATTTCAGATTACAGAAGGTTTTGAAAATGGTTTTTTTTAAAGAGTAATAATCTTAGGTTTTACAAAAAACTAAATTTTGAATTTATAAATTTAAATTCATTTATTTAAAACCCAATTTTTAAAAAAATTTTAAAACCAATTTAAATAAAATTTCCAAATGGGTTTAAATTTAAATTTTTGAAAGGGCCCGTTTTTTTTGGAAATTTAGGAGAGGGGGGATAATTATTTCAAAAGATTTTTTAATTTTTTTTATGGCCCCCATTTTTTTTTAATCTAAAATTTTTTAATTAAATAATTAACAACTAATTTAATTTAAACCAAAAATTTTTATTAAAACCCCCTTTTTTTTAAAACAAAAAACCCGGGAAAACCTTTTCATTTTTAATTTTCAATTTTTTTTTAATTAAATTTTTCAATTTTTTAAAAAACCCTTTTTAAAAATAAAATATTTTTACCCCCCCCCCCACCCTTTTTTTATAATTAAAAAATTCTTATTTTAAAAATTTACCCTTAATTTTTTTTTTTAATTTTATTTAAAATTCACTAGGGTTTTTTTGAATTTTTCTCTTGAAAACATTAATTCTCTCACTTTTTAAAAACTTACCCAAAATTTTTTAATTTTTTTATAACCTTTTTTTTTTAACTTTTCTAATTTTTTTTCGTTTTAGGGTTCCATCGGGAAACCCCAACATAGGGGAAAAGGGAATTTTTAAAAATTTAATAAAATAATTTTTTAAAAAAATTAACACCTTTAAAGAAAAAATTTTTCTTCCCTTTTTCCTCATTCCCCCCTTGGGAAAATTTAAAAAGGATTTTTCGGGGCGGGAATTTGGGGTTTTTGTCCCCAAATTGTTTGAATAACCTTTAAAATTTTTTAAAATTTTTTTTTAAAAAAATTTCCCCCAAAAAAAAGGTTTTTGGCAAAAAAAAAAACAGGGGTAAAAAACCCATTATGCTTAAGAACCCTCAGACAAAATACAAAAAAAACGCTAAATGTGTTTAAATAAAGAAGGACAATAAAATAAGAGCAAATTTCCCCCAGATTTAAATGCAAACAAAAGACTGCAGAGCACACTTGAAAGAGGAGAGGAGATAACAATGCTATAAGTTGAAAATGTAAAACCCATAAGGGAAAATTACGATTTAGAGTGGTGCGGGTAGGTGGAGGCGTTATGAGGTATCCCCCCCAACCCACCCCCGTTAAAAAAGGGACAGGGGTAAACAGAGCCGGGGGGGCCGAAAGGAAAGAGAAAACGGTGGATATGTATGATCCATTATAAGAGCGAGGATTCCAATCCCATCAGGTCCGTTATCATCGTCGCGAAGACCTCCCCCGTATTTTTGGGGGAACAAGACCCCCAGGGGGCATTAATATGGAATGACCATCAAACCATCAAGAAAAATTTTAAGGAAACTAGGGTCACCAGTCGGGTCGGGGAGTCTCCCCCACCCCCCGGGTAATTTCGGTCAAACGAAGGAAGTTACAGGCTATTGGGAGTTTGTATAGTGAGGGGTTTCGCAAAATCAAAAAGTGTCCATGTTTTATAAAACATCTCACCCCCCCCCGTGAGTACACCTATCTCCCCCCACCTGCAGATTCTGGTTCCCCCTAAACCCATTCCGTTGTGGGGGGGAAAAGTGTGGTTCCCATACCTGGGTAACACCTTTACGGCGTTCAGTAGGAAGGGTTTAGTTGCCTTTGATGGACGAGGGGGTGTAAAATTGCAAAAAGAGTAGTAAGTTGGGTCATTAGTCAATTACCCGTTACAATAAATTTAGTGGAAACCCAGTCCAAAAAGTCGGAGGAGAGGCACTTCCCCATTGTGTATTCTTGCCCCCCCTCGCTGTGACACCTCACACAGATTAAAGCGGATGGAAAAATACGGCAAGAGCAAAGGGACTTATCCCATCTTGAATAACTTGTATTTAGTTCTTGGATTCTTACGGACCTGAGGCCCTAGGGCCCCTGAAAGCACTTCGCCCCTCACTCGGAGAGCTTCCGGCGATTTCCCTTTTTTAGTAGTTAAAGCAAAATTTAGATGAAGTCCCCGCTGTGCAGCAGACCATGTCCAGCCAAAAAGTGGGGGGAAAGGGGTTGACAACACCAATTTTTAAAGGGAGAGGGGCCCTATTGAAATGCCGGGGTTTCCAGGGGACCCCACAAATGGGACTGATAATGTGTAATTTGAGAAACGGGCATCCAAAATCGTTTCCCAGTGAGAAACATTTAAACCCTTTCCCCTCACAATAAATGCCTTTGAAAATCCCAAAAGCCCTTCTCCTCCAACCCCCTCGCAAGCGCGGACCCCGGGATTCCCGGGGCCGGGTGGAGTAAGGGGCCCCCCCCGACCTCAGGATAGACAAAAAGGGGGGAAGGTCAAAAAATTTGAAAGTCGTCTGTGTGTAAGAGGAAAAAAATCAGCTTTTTTTGGGAAGCCCAAGGGGGCAACCGGGGGCCACCCCTGAGGGGGCCCGAATAAACAGTTTTTAAAATTTAACCAGGACTTAGAATGGGGGTTTTGGGAAAAATGCTAGGATTTCGATCGATGGCCAAAAAAGAAGCCGAAAGTTCGGAATTGAGAGCCCCCCTTCCGCTTTAGGTTTTAATCAAGTGGTCCTAAAAACCTTGGATGCTTTCGTGCCCCGACAAAAAATCATAAACAACTAGCAGAGGGCAAAAGGGACTTTAGGAGAAAAAGTTGGGCTGAAAAAAATACAGCAACCCGGGGGAAAACTTAACTATATTTATTTGCCCCTCCAGGGAAAACCTTTATTGTTCCCTTAAGGGTCGACTGCATTGAGTTGAAAGGGTGGAAAGTAATCAAAAACTTTGTCCCGGGTTTTCGGGTATTGACCCCCCAAAAATTTAAATCGAGTGGCCCAGGAAAGGAAAAGTTATCCCTCAGCGGAAAGCCCCGGGGGGAAAAGGAAAAAAAATTAGGGGCCTGCTTTTGGCCAGTTTATTTTTATGGTTACTAATACCCGAAAGGAAGCGACCTAAGCACATTTTTAAAAAAAGCTTTCCCCCCCTTTACCTTTGCTTTTGGGGAAAACCCCCCTTTAGTTTTATGCAATCTTTTCTAAATGAAATAAAAAAAGTTGCCATCTAACCACGCTCTGAAATTCACATACCAATACCCTAGACGGTTTTCTAACAGGTAAAAAAATCAGGGCTGGCAGAAAAAGGTAACAAATAAGTATCTTCTAAAATCCTTTTTAATTTTTTTGTTCACTTAAAAACCATGGGCGACATCTATAATTTGCATGCCCTTTTTGTAAATTTACGCCGACAAATAAATACATATGGAGGATGT